>LOEQ01001972.1:72050-93086 GCA_001685075.1 Bramus lutescens | reverse complement strand
TTCCAGCCTGGCTATATTCTGCCCTGCTATAGGCCGAAGTAGCTTCTTTATTAACCAATAGTAATAAAATATATTCATAGCATACAGAGGGGAATCCCACATCACAGAGGCAGGTGGATCTCTGTGATTTTGAGGCCAGCCTGGTAGACATAGAGAGTTCCTGGTTAGCCAGGGCTGCACAGTGAGACCCTGTCCCCAAAAAACAAAAAACAAAACAATACCCAACAACAAAACAAACACAAAAGCATCAAGTGGCTGGCAAGATTAAATCCAGTGCATACAAACACAAAGAAAGCAGGAGGCCTAATACCAATTGTGGGCTAAGCAGGATTCAAGGCTAGACAGGTTAGAGGCAGCAAACTGACGATAGAGTTATTTCAGATATACAATGATCATAAATCTGTATGCAGTAAATAACGTGACATCAAACGCCATAAAGCAAAGACACACAACTAGGGGAAAGAATAACAAATGTACAGAATGACGACAAAACACCACCTTTGTTCATTTCCATGCCTGCCCCAACAGGAAGTAGGGCAGAGGAAAAGGATGTGCGAGGAGCCTGCCATCTACAGCCTTTTATATTCCCCAAGCCAGGCCATTCTCATCTATATGTCACGTCATTAACATCTCACTGAAAGTCCCCATATGTCCTTTACAACAAAGCAGTCATTCCTGAGTCAGGAGCTTATTCTGTGTTAGCTTATCTGCTGTCTCCTTCACTCTGAGCACTGCCTAGTCTCTCTTTGGCTCTCACATTGTTGGCAATTACTGGTCAGTTATTTTGTACACTAACCTTTCATTTGGGCTTTCACAGGAGTGATGTGTCTGTCACCTCCTCATACTCTTGCAGGTGATTGATCTGTCCCTTATTTTACATCACATTCTTATCCATCCTGTCCCTCCTTCCTCAGCCTCCCTGCCCCAACCTGGTGGAGGGCGTGTTTTCTGGTTCTGCCTTCCTCTTTCTGTAATTAAGGAGGGTTTCATAGGGTGATGTTTTGAGGGCAATTGACTATTCCATTCCTCATTTATCCCTCCAGAGGACTCCCAGCTTCCCATTTTATTTAGTGAGTTAATTATTGTCACTGTTTACATTAGTGAGCAAATTGTCTCGGACTGGTGTTTGGCATCTTCTCTGTTGGGTCCTTTCAACAAGCTGCCATTCATTGTTCCGGCACACCCTCAGTCTTTAGAAGGACAGTAGACCCTGGAGTCAGGTCACTTCCAAGGATGGTTTTTCTCATTTCTCCCAGTGAGAATGGTATTTAGAAGGCAAGATCTAGGTATGAGGTAAGCTTGCCGCTGTTGGGGTGTCACAGTTCCCAGGGTGTCACAGTTCCCAGGACCTGGCAAAGGACTCACAGGTAGAATATGGTTCCTGAGATTTCTATGTCTGTTTTTCCCAGTGTATGCAAATTTGCACCTATATTTTCATATTGAGAAAATGATGCTCTTATGCCAATGGCTCCAACACCAATGGGATCATTTAAAATTTTTTTGAAAAATTGTTTTCTTTTTAAAATTGTTTTTATTGAGCTATACATTTTTTTCTCACTCCCCTTCCTTCCTCCCCTCTCTCCTTCTACCTCCCTTTGCCCCCCATGTTCCTAATTTATTCAGGAGATCTTGTCTTTTTCTCCTTTCTAGGTGGATTTATGTATGTCTTGCTTAGGGTCTTCTTTGTTGTCTAGATTCTCTGGGGTTGTGTACTGTAGGCTGGTTGTCCTTTGCTTTATGTCTAATATCCACTTATGAGTGAGTATGTATTGTATTTGTCTTTCTGGGTCTGGATTACCTCACTCAGTAGTTTTTTTTTTTTTCTAGTTCTGTCCATTTGCCTTCAAATTTCATTGTTTTTTACTGCTAAGTAGTACTCCATTGTGCAAATATACCACATTTTCCTTATCTTTCTTTGGTTGAGGAGCATCTAGGTTGTTTCCAGGTTCTGGCAATTATGAATAATGCTGCTACAAACATAGTTAAGCAAATGTCCACGTAGTATGATTGAAAATCCTTTGGGTATATGTCCAAAAGTGGTTTTCCTAGGTCTTGAGGTAGATTGATTCCTAAGTTTCTAAGAAAGCATCATACTGATTTCCAAAGCCACTGTACAAGTTTGTACTTCTACGAGCAATAGAGGGGAGTGTTTCCCTTACTCCACATCCTTTCCAGCATAAGTTATCATCAATGTTTTTGATCTTGGCCATTTTGACAGGTATAAGATGCTATCTTAGAGTGTTTTGATTTGCATTTCTCGGATGGCTAAGGAAATTGAACATTTCACTAAGAGTTTTTCGGCCATTTGAGATTCTTCTGTTGAGAGTTTCTCTGTTTAGTTCTATACCCCATTTTTAAAATTGGATTATTTGTTCTTTTGATGTCTAGTTTCTTGAGTTCTTTGTCTATTTTGGAGATCAGACCTCTGTCTGATGTGGGGTTNCTTTCTCTTCTGTGAGGTTCAGTGTGGTTGGTTTTATGTTGAGGTCTTTGATCCTTTTGGACTTGAGTTTTTAAAATTTTTTGAGAGAGATTTATTGTTTTTATTATTTTACATGTATGAATGTTTTACCTGCATGTATCTGTGCACTGGGTGTGTCTGTGCCCCTGGAGGCCAGAAGAAGGCATTGGATACTCTGGGACTTGAGTTACACACCACTGTGAGCTGCCCTGGGGGTTCTGGGAATCAAATCCAGATCCTCTGCAAGAGCAGTCAGTGCTCTTAACTACTGAGTCAGGCTTCCAGCCCTCATGCTAACTTGATTTCCTGTATTTGGAACTCTTTTCCCCAAAGTGAAAAATAAGATTCCCATTAACCTTTCTGTACAGACTTATTTAATTAGCGTACTTATCCTTTGTCTAATAATCTTCAGTGGTACCTTCTTTCGCACACTGATGCCTTCTCTGCAGTCTGTCTGCTTCTCCCTCATGAACGCCTTCCTCAGCTTTCTCTTCCTCTTGCGTCCCATTCTCTGATTTTGAGACAGGCTGGAAGTCCTGCCTCAGCTTCCAAGCATTGGGGTTACAGATGTGAGGCTCCTGCCCAGCTTTCCCCAGCTCTCTCCCTGATGATGCCTGCGCCCCTGCAAGGACAGAGACTCTCACATCACTTGGGCTCTGTGTTTCGTTCCTGGCAGCATCTTGTGTTGTGTGTGTCCTTTATGCTCCATGAAGACTTCCCCAGCTCTGCAGACACTCACTTTGTGTGGCCATAGCCACTGGCTTTTGGAGGAACAGAAAGGAAGGGGAAAGGAGTAATTTTGAGTTGATGCAAGCAAGCAAGCAAGCAAGCTGGGCATAGTGATGCACACTTTTAGTTCCAACTCTCAGGAGACGGGAAGCAGGTGGATCTCTGTGAGTTTCAGGACAGCCAGAGCTATATAGAGAGACCCATTTCAAAAAAAAAAAAAAGAAAGAAAGAAAGAAAGAAAAACAAAGAAAGAAATAAAGAAAAACAAAAAAAGAAAGGAAGGAAGGAAGAAAAAGAACCAGATGCATACCTGCTGTTTAGTATGTATTTTTCTAGAGCTAATATTGATAAAAACCTTCCCTGTCAGAAATCACACTCGGAGAGCCACAAAGGAAAAACTCTTTAATGGTAGCTCCTGTCGAACTCTGGCTACTGCTGAAAGAGGAACTGGCCATGAACAGAAGTTTTTGTTAATGTTTGTACACCACAAACATGGTCATCCTTAAGTCTCATTCATGTCCCAGCCCCAAGTCACACTTTGTACAATTTAAACAACCACAGGGGACTGCAAGTCTGGCCACTTGGGCAGATGGGAGATTTACCCAGCAAAGGTATTGCCAGAATTATCTCTTAAGTATACCAGTGTTGTTCTTTTTGAACAGTTGTTACCAGGGTCCTCTTGCCCACCTGATAGAATTAGGCTTTTCCTGGTAAGCACACAGGGGACTCAACAGCAGACCAGGACTTAGAGCTGGTGACCCTATACTGACCTTTTGAATGGCCCCTTGTTTGCTACCCCCTCTCAGGGGTTGCAATTCATAACAGTAGCAAAATTACAGTTATGAAGCAACGAAAATAATTTTATGGTTGAGGGTCACCACAACATGAAGATCTGTATTAACGGATCACAGCATTAGGAAAGTTGAGTGGTTGAGAGCCACTGACTCAGAGGTATGTTCTTTGCTATGGAGATGGCCTAATGACTGGTGGCCAGGGGTTGTCTCCTTTTATTTATGGGGATGGAGCCTCGTTGGAGGTCAGTGTTAATGAACGTTAGCATCCTGGCATCCTAAATTTCTTCCATCTCTAACAGATAGCACACTGGGTAGCACACTGCTTATTTGGGGGTATTACGGAGGCATTGTTCCCTTAACTAAGTTCTGCTTTGTGTGACTTAGTGACTCCCAAGTAAATCTGTCAGTAAATCCTGGACAACATAATTCTATCATTTCACGTTTCTTCCACATTAGTAACCTGAGTTTGACCGAGGGGTGGGGTGGGGGTGGGGGGACCTAAATATTCAATTCCAGAGAAAAGGAGAAACAAACACAAAGATACATACAGTTGTTTTCTTTCTTTCTTTTTTCTTATGAGAAAAAAATCCACTGATAGAAAAATGATTAAAATGGATAAGAAAACTCTAGCTCGGCAGATGTACTTACTGGAAGCATGCTAAATTTGAAGAGGCAGCCCCAGAGAACCCGATGTGCATACTGTGGATTACTTTCACTCTCCCGGAAATAGGTTTCTTTCCAGGGAAGCCTTGACATGCTTACAAGTGTATGTGGTGTTGTTGTTGTTTAAGTAGGATAATTTATCCCAAACCCTGAAAATGAAATCTCAGGAAACTACAATCCAGTTTTACCTGTCTCCAGACCCTCCCCAGTGCCTCAGAATGAACATTCCGACCCATAGTGGCAACACTGTATCAAACCACAGGCTGCCTAAGCTTCCCCAGAGAGACAGAACAAACAAGCTATGCGCATTTAGAGAGACACATTTTAGATGATTTATTCACAGGCTTGGGAAGACTTGGTAAACCCCAGATTTGCTATGTAGGCCAGCATGCTGAGGCCCAGGAGAGAACGGCAGTCCAGGTCCAAGGACTTCTGCTGACAGGATTCCCTCTTACTCAGGACAGATCTGTCTGTGATTGCTGAGGACTTCAACTGGTTGGATTGAGAAGTTTCTGCACCCCAATAAGCCACTCCGCCAATACAATAATCCCAAACAGACCAAGTCAAACCGAATTAGAAAGAGCCCAGGTTTAATGGATACCAGTGCTTTTGGGTGGCTTTCCAGCCCCCCAGAGAGGAGCTGGGAAAGGAAGATTTGAAAACCATGTGTTTGTTCTCTAGGGTCCAGCTTAAATACCCTGTGGAAATGGTCTTGAGCATCTTTGGGGAGGGGTCACTGTTTGGGAGTCTGAACTGAGGCAACTCACAGCGGAGGGGCCTTGAGATGGAACTTCCACCCAAATATTCCAAACTCTTTGGATATATGGATGCCAGGGGCTGGGGTGAAGCCTCCAACCAAACAGGACAAGGGCCACCCACATTTTTACTGGCTAAATGGTTTTAAGCCCACAGCTTTAAACACTAATCTCAAAAAAAAAAGACAAAACCTTGGACTAGGGAGATGGCTCAGGGTGGGGTGGTTCTCTCTCTCTCTCTCTCTCTCTCTCTCTCTCTCTCTGTGTGTGTGTGTGTGTGTTTGAGATTAAATACTTGCTTATGCAAGCCTGATGACCAGGATTTGATCCCATGGCAAAAGTCAGATTCAGAGGCAGTGCTGTTTTCTGACTTGCAGGCCAGTCATCCTGAATGTGAAGTAAGGTGTCAGAGCAAGAGAGACCGTGGCTCAAAACAAGGTGGGAAGGGGGGAAGCAAGTCTTGAAAGTTGTTTTCTGACCCCTAAAGCACACCATAATATGATGGACACAGATATACGTACCACACACTAAAAACAAACAAATGCCAAATAAACAAAACCCAAAACTTCAAACAACAGCAAGCAAAAGAATCCTCCAGGAAAAAAAAAAATAGGTTGTGGGTAATATTTCAATTACTGCCCAGTCTGCCTTCTTGCAATATTCTCAGTACACATTTGTTCCTTTGCAAAGAAAGAATAGGGGCTGGAGAGATGGCTCAGCAGTTAGAAGCATGACTGCTCTTCCAGAGGAGCAGAGTCAAGTTCCTGGTACCCAAATCAGATGGTTCACAACTGCCTTTACGATCCTCTTGGAGCTGAATTCAGGTACCATCTCAGGCGTCTGCAATCGTGTATACATACATACCATCCCCTCACAACACACTTACATGTAATTTTAAGAAATAGGGGCTGGAGAGATGGTTCAGCAGTTAAGAGTACTGGGTGCTCTTGCAGAGGGCCCAGGTGTACTCCCAACACCCACATGGCAGCTCATGGCTGTTTATAATTCTAGCTCCAGGGGATGGAGCGTCAACATCTGGCTTCCTTGGGCAGCAGGTGAGCACGTGGTGCAGATGCAAGCAAAACACTCAGACCCAAAATAAAGGAAACTGATATTTTAAAAAAATTCTTGCTTAAAACTTTTTACTTTGTAGAATTTCATACATGAGTACTGTCTTTTCTATCCTTGTTCATAACCTTTTCATTTATAATTACAGAGAGACAGAGACAGAGACAGAGAGAGATCCAGGAAGTTTGTTCAAATATGTAGGCACCATGGTCTAGCTGGTTCATACACATACAAGAAATAGACAAGAAAAGCATCCTGGGAAGAAAGTCATGAAGAATAGGACTAGGAGGGAAGGCTCTGGAGAATTCCCAGTCCTGGCCTAAGGAGAGACTTCTTTCCCAGGTCAAATGAGAGGCCTCAGACAATCTTTGCCAGGGTGTGTGTGTGGGGGGGGAAGGGTCTATGGGGTAGGGAAACTAGATCTTTATATTAGTTGATCCGTGAAATGTGGAGCCTGGTCCTTAGAAGAGGGACCCAGAGAAGATGGCAGTTTCATAAAGAGTCCTTAGACTGCCTGGCAAGTGTCCCTGAGAGACTGGTGGTGTGCATAGACTGGTTATTGTGTGAATGTCTGTGGCNNCATAGTGCAGGACTGCTGGGGAGAAGGGTTTGCTTGTAGTTCCAGAGGCCGACAGTTCAAGGCAGAGGACCTTGGTCCCTCTCAGCAGCGACCCACAATTATGTTCATTACTTTCCTCATTGTTGTGACAAAATGCCTGGCAAAAAGCAACTTGAGCCGGGCGGTGGTGGCGCATGCTTTTAATCCCAGCACTCGGGAGGCAGAGGCAGGTGGATCTCTGTGAGTTNCATAGTGCAGGACTGCTGGGGAGAAGGGTTTGCTTGTAGTTCCAGAGGCCGACAGTTCAAGGCAGAGGACCTTGGTCCCTCTCAGCAGCGACCCACAATTATGTTCATTACTTTCCTCATTGTTGTGACAAAATGCCTGGCAAAAAGCAACTTGAGCCGGGCGGTGGTGGCGCATGCTTTTAATCCCAGCACTCGGGAGGCAGAGGCAGGTGGATCTCTGTGAGTTCGAGGCCAGAATGGCCTTCAGAGCAAGTTCCAGGACAGGCTCCAATGCTACACAGAGAAACCCTGTCTCGAAAAACAAAACAGAAAAAAAAAGGAGGGGTTAAAAAACAAGGGAGGTGTATGGCTAATGGTTTATGAAGGTTAACGGTCCATTGTGGTTGGAAAGTTGTGGTGGTAAGGGTTGATATAAAATGTCAGGTCAGGAAGCAGAGAGAGGAGAATGCTGGCCCTCAGCTACTTCTCTTTCTTTGGTTAGGATGCTGGCCTTACTGAATGGATAGTGCCAAGCACATTCAGCAAGGCTCCTCCTTACTCAGATAAACCTTTCTAGAAATGTGCTCCCAAATATGTGCAGAGGCGTGTCTTCTAGGCGAGTCTACCTTCTGTCAAGGTGACAGTCAAGATTAACAAATGCTTCCAACTTGGTGGACACAGCCTTTGGCTGTGCAGAACGGATGGGTGCAGAGAAGGAGGGACAGAAGACGCGGGGTCGGGGTACCCAGGTGGCCATCACAGGCAGGGGATTTCCACAGAACTTAGGGGCACATGAGCTACTGCTGGGCATGGCTGGGTACCCCTGAGTGGAGGCAGATAGGAGACTGGAAGTAGAAGCTGAACACCAAGCTAAGTAAACCCTTGTTTCATCCTAGTCAGAGAGACGGGCCTGTGGGAACATAAGCTGCAGACAGACTTTTTGAGATCCAAAATGAGACCTGGGATACAGTTGTATAATATGACCCTACTGCTAGAGTAGAGTCTAGAGTCTTGAAAAGGGACAAGGAGGGGAGTTTTCTCAGGGGCAGACAAATTTCCCTACCCATGCCTCACAGTTTCTAGGACCAAGGGGGCAGGAGCCAAGGATGGGGCTTCCTACTGGGAGGTGTGACGGGTATTTTGTTAGACAAAACCCATTCCCGCTTATTATTAGTTGCTTTTCTTAGATTCTAATTCTTATAACTTCCCTACTAAGAGGGAAGTTTGTTGAGAAACAAACTTGCCCAGCTTGTTGAGAAACAGACCCAAGACTCAAAGCCCAGGTTCTGAAGTCAGCCCTGTTCAAGGACGCTGCCTCATCAGGACAGACTGCAGGCTGTTCAGCCACAGGCTTGCAAGTGTGTGAAGTTCTTACTTGAAGTTCTTACTTCTAGACAAAGTTGGTCCTGATTAAACTTACGAACTACCTAGTCCCTAAAGCATGAATGTGCATGAGCGTGTGTGTGTGTGTTCTCTGTCTCAACGTAACTGGGCTTTCCAGGTAGTGAAATTTGGCATCTTCCCAAGGTATTTGAGGGAAATGGGATCGCCCTGGATACACAAATCACTGAACAGAACTCTCCCTTTCTGAGTCAGTACAATAAAGCCTGTTGTGGGACCCTCAATCTGACAAATTTTGTGTTTCCCCTCTGCTTTAATGGCTTGAAACTGGAAAGGCTTTGTCCCTTCCTTCTCTCATCCTTGCTAGTTCACTGTTGTTACTGCCTAATCATCACAGAGGACAGTCCTGGATGGAAGAGGCCATCCCAGAAGCTGTGGCTTTTGAGAAAAAAGATGGTGGACCATGTATTTTCTCTGACATTTTCTGTGTGAGGAAGGTAGGCTCTTGAGCTTAGAGAAACTCAGAGAGCACTACCCTTGTTTGCTGAGGATGTGATGAGAAGCAAAAGGGGCTGATGCAATGTTTCCCAAGCACTGTGCCTTCTCTAGAGATCCTGTCTTTTGAATGGCAGCTGTGGAGTGCAGGGCTCTTGCTATATTCTGTTATCAGCTTGGCATGGCTCATCTCAGAGGGTTTAATTCCTTCATTCCTTTCGTGGCTGATGGGCCAGAGCCCAAATCTTCCCTTGGCACCTTACCATCCTGCTGTCTGTGAGCTGCCCATAGCCTTCTGTCTCAGGCTAATCCCCTCAGATTCTTTCTAGAGGATGGCCCTGTGTGCAGGTGTTCTGGTGTCCTCATCAGACAGGGGACAAAGACAGGTACCATCTGCATGTCTCTGACTCACCTCAGATATTCTGGTGTCATCATCAGACAGGATCCAAAGACAGGCACTGTGTGCACATTGCTGGATCTCTTCGGGGTTCCATGTGTCCCACCGTCTCTGTGGCAGTCTTGGGAAAGAAATGTTCTTGACACATTTGGGTCTGGATGCAATGCTATTGATACTGTCCCTGAAGTTTTGCACCAGTAATGGCTTGGCCTGAACTTCAGAATAATTGAAGGTAACAAGAAAGTCATGTGATCTGTCCAGGTGTCATTAAGGAGCAGGAAGGAGGCTTTTGACAGAATTCCTTTGAGGTTATTGATTGGACCAAAAACTTATATTAAAAACTGTGTTGACTTCAAGTCGTTCAATAAACTGTCATATATTTAAAAACAGAGAAACATAAATCACAAATAAAGCATTACTCAATCCTGTAGCATGCCATGGACATGGATGTTTAATTATAGAGAGGTAAAGGTCACATGGTATTAACATGCACTATAATATCATTCTTCACAGTAACGGCTCAAAAGAAAATTCTAGCAGCAATTTGGGACATTTTACTTCCTTAGTGTAGATGCCACACAGAAGCCAGTAAAACATGAAGGCTGAGTTTATTTGGGACTTTTTGGTGAGGGGCCTGCAACTTTTTTATGTTGCTTTGGCAGACGTGTCCCTGAGGAAGCAATCTGCAACAATGTGTCTCAAGAAAACCAGGCTGTGTCGCTCTGTGAAAGCAGAGGCAGCTCAGCTGTCAGCAATGCTGAGTGCGGTAGAGTCCACAGTCAGAGGCCATAAAAGCCTATGTTTGAGAAGTGTCAAGCCCAGTGGGTCTCTGGGTGGGACCTGCTTGTGCCTTGGGAGACGGAGAAATAGAAATGCTAAATAACACAGCTGCAAGGAAGTAGGAGCCAAGGGTCCACAGTGTATCAGGACAAACACTGGGGGTGAGCTTTGACTGCCTGAAGACCACGTGATTGCCGCTGGATCGCTGAAGGAGAGCATTGACCGTATTGAAAACAATTAGTTCTATTAAGATGTGTGGGGCACACAATAAGTCATACGTTTTAAGCTATAGTATAGTGGGTTTGAAAAATGTGGTCAGTCCTGTACCTGCCACTCTGTGATGCAAAATGTCTCATCAGCTCACTGTTTCCCTTCCAATGCCTTCCCCCATGGATGAGCTGCATCCCAGTGCCTGCAGTGGGGTTCTAGGTCTCTCCATCTCTCTCCACTCTGCGCTTCCACCTTATCTTGGCATTCTTCTGTGTGCTTTTCTTTCTCTGACAGGACTGTAGTAAGTATCCCAGGCTGGCCTTGAATTTGGAATCTGTCTGAGCCTCCAGAGCACGTGTGCCATCGTGTCTGGGTCTCCCTGGCTGAGTCTGACATCCCATTACC
The DNA here is from genome assembly GCA_001685075.1 of Bramus lutescens. NCBI lineage: Eukaryota > Metazoa > Chordata > Mammalia > Rodentia > Cricetidae > Bramus > Bramus lutescens. The sequence goes on along the minus strand of LOEQ01001972.1, from coordinate 82,202 downwards.
ATCCCCTATGTGTTCTATCCTGGAATCCCTGCCCTGCATCCTTTGCACCCCATTTCTGCAGCAGACAATTCTGGACAGTCTTCCGGGTTCTCGAGTGCTCATGGTAGGAGAACAGTCTCTGGGGGGACTCATCTTGCTGACTCTGCTTCTGCTGTTGACCTTGTGACCTCCCATTTGGGGGTCTACAGAAGAAAGTGTTTTGGATAAATTCTGACCACTCTCTGCTTTCTCAAGACAGATGCACAGACCCAGCTAACAGAGAGTCCAGGAGTTTCCACCTTGCAAACCATGACCTCTGAAAAGCATGAGGAAACACACAGGCAGCTCTGTTAATTGTTCAATTTCAAAGCTGGGGAAAAGTTTCAGGACCACCCTGCAGAGCTCTCTCATGGTAGCTGCTGTCCTGGCAAAGTTGGCTTCCTCTCTGGCCAGGGATCTACCAAAGAGGAACCCTCCAGTTACTTCTAGCAAGCCTATCTTTTCTTCTTCTGTCTGGACTGAGCTGCCTATCTGTCCTGTTGACTCATGTCCCAGACAGTTTTAAATAGACAGGCCTTTCGTTCTGGGTCAGGTTCCTTAAGCTGGATCCCTGCAATAACTCTTCATGTCCAGACTCAGGCTCCCCTTCCTTGGCTGGAACTACGCAAAGTGCTTCTGGGCACTTTCCAGGGCACCGAATTCGGAAGCACACCGCTGTTGATGAGTTTCATCACCAAGAGAAGTCGTGTGCCGGTTTCCCCCACATTTCTCTTGGTGATCTCCAGGTGATTTGTGGGGACAGACTCTGAGATTATGTCACAATTGACTGGTGCCTTTTGGAGAGAGAGGAACATTCCTGTTTTACCCTGAAGAACGACAACATAACAGCTGTCGTTTAACAGGAATCTGGGGCACCAAACTAAGCCTTTCCGTGTCTTAGTTGGATCCTCAAGCCATGAGAACTGGGTACCCATGTCACTTCCTTTCCAGATAATGGGATATAATGATGGATTTAGAGCTGGACACCTCAGGTGTCACCTCACTGGTCACTAATTTTTCTTCTACTTCACATAAATACAAACAAAGTAGCAAACAGAAATCTGGCAACTGATATGAACGACATCCACCAAGGAAGAGTTAAAAAGCACCAAACAGAAGTCTGAATTTTCCTCGTGCCGCTTGAGTGATTCTGTGTGCGACAGCTAATGACCCGGCCGTTCCATTTATGGGTTGGTAGATAATGTACCTTAAAATCTGCAGCCGGTTTAAAATCGGGTCAAAGAAATTTATTTAAAGCCACCAGAATTGTCAAAAATACACCCCACCAAGTCTCATTATTTTTCCCTGCATTAGATCACGAAGCGCAAGGAGAAGGAAGGGCTCTGACTGAAAACGTCAACCCAGTCAGAGCCACTTGGGAACTAAGCCAGGGCAGAGACCCGGCCCCAAGAATTGGAACCTTGTCTCTGTAGACACAGAAGAGAGCCACCACGGGCACCGTTAAGAAATGAGTACGGGCGGGGGACAATTTTGTTGCTGGTCAAACTTTATGAGAGTAAAATAATTTCAGATGCCCTAGAGAAAGAGACCATCATTTTCTCATGTATTAATTATGAATTAAATGCTATCTATCAATCTTTGTTTCAATTCTTAATGAGTGTTTTTTTTTTTTATCTGAGTTCATTTGTTTTAAGTCTCCCTTGGGAGGAGGATGGTGGCTTCACAGAGGTTTTACGAGGCCCCATTTATTATGGGCAATTTGCTGTGGCCATAAATTTTGTGGTTGAATGGCAATAAGGAGTAGGGGGCAGGGCAGGTGGTGGACTTAGGCTGAGAACCTGGGTGAGATGAAAAAGGCAGGTGTACAGAAACAGTCTTTACATTCTGATACAGCTCAAGAGAGGCTGGGAAAACCCATCACACCAGCATGTCCCTTGAAGGGAAACTGTCCCCTCAAAAGGGACCACATCACCCCATTATTTATCCCTATGCATAAAGCAACTGTGGCATCCATGGTGTGACATGGTCTCAGCTCCCCCTGGGCCCCTGAAGGCTGTGGGCTGGATCCTGAATTGGACAATGAGAGGTCACCAAGAAGGAAACTCAGACAAGGGAACAAATGACTTCAAATGTCAGACTTTTATTGGGGGGTGTGGAACCCAGCTGTAAGGATTAGAGCAAGCCCACCAACCACTTACAAGCTGGTTCTGTTAAAGGGCAGAAAGAGGGAGAGAAGGAGGTTGAAAAGTTAATGGATTTGACTCACAGTTGGCCATTGCTAGGGGTAACCTTTGAGTACTCAGAGCATTTGTGATCCATAAGCAGCTTTCCTGGCTGTCCGTGACTAGAGTCATGGGACAGGATAGTCAAGAATGTAGAGAAACACACTCATTTACTGCTAGGAACCAAATTACTATAGTGGTTGGAATTATCACAGTTTAATCAAAATGGAGCCTTTACCAAATAGTGTGGCCTTGGTTAACAAACACTGTGACTGAGCAGGACAAGGAATTAATGAGTGAACCTCACAGGTTGTGGAGCCCAAGGGAAGGACTCCATTTCCCACACATCCCTGGAGCTACTGGCTTCAGACAAGGGCCTATCAACTTCTTTTCTATTCAAGCATTGTTGGACCAGTGTCTCAGTCAGCCACAGGTAAGGCAAGGATCTACTGTCATTGTTTCTGGGCTGGCCAGACTTTGCACCCCTGAGACAAAATATCTGACACCTGGGGGGCCATACTTGGGTTCCCTGGTCTTTGTCTGTGTTAATTTGGGGCCCCTGGTGAGGCAGAAGGTCATGGAGGTGGGAGCCTGAGGCATAGGCTCTTCACAACAGGATGATAGGAGGGGGTCTGGGCAAGGTAAGCCCTCAAAGGCATGCTCCCTCCCAGTGCCTCCTTTCCTCCATCTAGCCCACTATCCCAATTCTTGCAACCTCCCAATAGTCTACCCATACTTTGAACCCTCCACAGGATGAAACTGTGGATTAAATCAGAGAGAAACCTCATTATTTAATGGGTTCTGGAAACACTCATGCTTTATTAGTCTCAATTCAATAAAGATAACGAGGATTAACTCTCTAGGGATGGCAAGATGGCTCAGCAAGGTAAAGGTGCTGGCTACCAAGTCTGATTTTGAGTTTGATTCCAAGAACCAACATGGTGGAAGGAGAGAGCAGACTTTGGCAAGTTGACTTCAGACCTCCACATGCTTGCCATGGGTACACATACACACAAAGTGAAATGTAAAAAGCTTAATATGAAAAAGATGAACTCAATTTTCACACTGCCCTTTTTTCCCTATGACTATGAGCTCTTCTGATAATTGTGACTCATATTTCTCTCCAGGTGCTTGAAGTATCATGGATGCTGGTACAAAGTAGGCTTTTGTAAATATTTATTAGATGATTGACTGACTGACTGAATGAATGAAGAAGCAGATTATGAGTGTGGAGGGAGCTGAGACAGAGACACCAGGAAAGCATGGGATGAGAGTCACCCCCAATCCCCATGGAATTTGCCTCTAGAGATTTGTATTGAGCTGCCAAGGGCAGGAAACCACACAACAGTGACTTAGTCAAATAACCATTCACCTTCCTTACAAGGTAAGGAGATGTGGGATGCCCTTCTGTATGCTGTGAATATGTTTTATTACCATTGGTTAATAAAGAAGTTCCTTTGGCCTATGGCAGAACAGAATATAGATAGGTGGGAAATCTAAACAGAGAAACAGGGAGAAAGAAGGCAGAGTCAGGGGATGCCAGCAGACACTGAGGAAGCAAGTTATGAGGTAACAAGCCACAATCCTTGTGGTAAAATATAGAATAGAAGTAGGTTAATTTAAGTTGCAAGAGCTAGTTAATAATAAGCCTGAGCTAATGGACAAAACAGTTTGTAATTAATTTTAAGCCTCAGCCTCAGAGTGGTTGTTTGGGAACTGATGGGAGGGAAAGAAACCTCCAGTTACAGTGAGGTGTGGGGTGGGTGTTTGAACTGGGTTTGGGGGTTCAGAGTAATTAGGCCTAAGTTTCTGCCACTCATTTGGCCTGTTCATCTTGGTCACAAGATGGTTAAATACCAACTATCTATTCCTGGAGGAACAATGGCCAAAAGAGAGCTATCAACGACATGATACCTACCTTTGACAGTTCCACCAAGCCTGTCTCCCCCAGTCCTCAACTCTGTCTCAAGCAGTGTTTTTGTCTTGTTGTTTTTGGTTTGTTTGTTTTGTAAACAAATTTTCAACACATAGCCAAGGCTGGCCTGGAACTCACTAAGTAGGCCAGGCTAGCCTTGAACTCACGAGCCATCCTCCTGCTTCTGTTTCCCAAATGCTGAGCTAATGGGCACAAGCCACCATACCAAGCTCAAGCCTAGTCCTTCCTAAGGGGCTCAGGCTATTCCTGAACTTTGCAGCACTGAGGATAAGAGTACAAGAGGAAGGCACACATATTTAAAAGGCATAATCTGAGTCAAAAGCCAATTAAATAACATATGCTTATCTTTACTCTTGTCAATTATACTCTCAAATGGCAAAGACAAAAATGCACGTCAAGCTATAACTTTTATATGAGTAAGGATATCACATAGCCCAGGAGTAGAAACTAATGACAATGAGCATAGCCAGGTGTTGTGTTGACGAGCTGGCGAGGTCTAAGCAAGTAATACAGCTCAAGTGTACATAACTCGTGAGTCATTACATATTTATCTCAGACAATTGGTGTAGAATCCAATAATTATGTTATCAAGACTTTTAGAAGCTGGGCTGTGGTGGCGCATGCCTTTAATCGCAGCACTCGGGAGGCAGAAGCAGGCGTTTGAGGCCAGCCTGGCCTGCAGAGTGAGTTCCAGGACAGCCAGGACTACAGAGAGAAACCCTGTCTCAAAAACAAACATGCAAAAACAAAAACAGTGTTCTTAGAAATTTAACATGAATGTCCTACAGCACAGGCTGGTAAACTATAGACTGCAGGGGCTGGACAGGTGGTTCAGAGGTTAAGAGCACTGACTGGCTCTTCCGGAGAGCCTAAGTTCAGTTCCCAGCAACCAGGTGGTGGCTCACAACCACCTAGAATGAGACCTGGTGCCCCTCTTCTGGTCTGCAGGCATACATGCAGGCAGAACACTGCATACACAATTTGGGAGGATATTTGCCCAGGCACAAAGGGCCTGGGGGCCCACAGGCCCTTGCTGGCCTGAACCGGACTAAACCAGCTATCTGAGCATGCAGTATGTAATTTCCCCAAATTGAGCCAAACTAGGTCTGCCTAGGGGCCCCAGCAACAGCTGTCTTGCCATAAGACAAGACGACCTGAACCAGTCTCCAGCTGCCAAGAGAGAGACTCTGCCTCCAATGCTGCTGCTTCCCCTCCCCTGAGCGGGTGGAGAGCATATAACAAAGCTTTCCCCTTCCTAAAACAACCTGAACTTGTTTACCTAGCCTATCTTCCGGAGTCTGTGCCTTGACCCTGTGCCTACCGTGCCTGTTCGTCCCCACCCCTAAGGGAAAGTTCAGTGGGACAAAGCAGCAGATCAAAGCAACACATAATAAATAAATCTTAAAAAAAAACAAAAAAACCCAAAAGCAACCACAGCAAAATATATAGACTGCAGCCCAACCACCTGTTTTTGCAAATTGAGTTTTATTGGCATGCAACTGTGCTCTTTCTTTCATATATTGCCAGGATTATTTTGTCTAGCATGCATGAAACTCTGGATTCCATCCACTGAGGAGGTGGAGGCAGGAGGATCAGGAATTCAAGACTACCCTCAGCTATGTGAATTCAAAGCCAACCTGGGACACATGAAGCCCTGTCTCAAAAAATAACAAGGGAAAGCATTTTAATTCATGCATAATGTATATCCATGTTAATTTTATAATGTTAAATTTTAATTAAAATTTTGTTTCATCTGAGTATGGTGTGCACACCTTTAATCCCAGTACTTGGGAGGAAGAAGCAGGGAGTCTCTGAGTTTGAGCCCAGTCTGGTCTACAGAGTGAGTTCCAGGACATCCAAGGCTACACAGAGAAACCCAACCTCAAAAACAAAACAAAACGACAACAACAGCAAGTCTTATTAGCAGTTTCTATGAAAATAAAGCAACCATCTACCATCCAACATCCAAGTAGTCCCATGTGAGCATTTCCTAGTGTTCTTCATGCAGATTCTGTCTAGACCAATAGACATATGGGTTGGAGAGCAACATTGTTGGCTATGACCACATGTTCTCATGAACAACCGCATGCAATTGCTGTGGATGTCGTGATCGGTGAGGAGGCCGGGACATTAGAGTTTGAAGATGTGTGAAGATGCCCGCTTGGCAGGGCTGGGAAATGCTGCCTTGGCACACAGAGAGATTGCTTCCACAGGGCCTGCTAGGAAGGGATTAAGCAGGGAACCTGTGTGTTTCCATCATTTGAGCTCTCCCAGTGTTCAGATTCTCCCTGTTTACTGAGCAGCGTCTGTCTTCAGTGTCCCCAGGGGCAGGGACGTTCAGTATGTCTCAGAGACACAGAGAAGGAGATGTAGAAAGGGATGGATCAGTAGAGCCTGGCTAGTGTTAGTGAGAACAGATGTTTGGGGTGTGACCTGTACATTGTCAGTGTTGAGAACTTGACCCCAAGTGGCAGACAGAACATGTCTTTTGTTTGTAATGAAGTTTGCGTGTGATAAGGGGGGGAGAGAGGGTATTTTCTCTAAGCAGGGGACCCAGAGCAGAGTGTGAGGACAGACATTTCTGAATCAACTTTCCAGGGACACCCTCAGTGACCTCTCTTACATCCCACTGGCCATGGCTGTATCTATGGTGCCCATTGGCTATAGTGGAGCCTGGATACACTGTCAACTCCTGGGAGACCAGGAAGAAGGGCCGGTGGCTGATAGACTACCACAGTCTTGGCCAAACAGTCTTCCCTCCTACTCTTCTCTTGCAGCTTGACCTTCCCAGCATCCTTTCCCCCTGTATCCAGGTCTTCTTTGCCATGCTCTGTCTTGAGCCTCCATTTCTCCCCATCACTCTCGGCCAGAGATGTCATGCCCTAGATAGAAACTGATAGTGGGGAGTCCTACATGGATCCTCGAAGCTTCTCAAGCCAGGAGCACATCATTGTCCTTGTAGTGCTTGATACAGGACTGATAAAGGGATATGTTCTGTTGGAGGGCACTCAATACCAACTGCTTCCTCTCCCCCGCCCTCCACTGACCTGTGCGGGTGATTTTCTTCTGTTGTATGCTGCCTCTTGAAGGGCTGTCAAGATGTATGTGCGTTCATGTGTGCTTGAGAACACAAGTACACATATTTGCATGTGTGAACCTGTGCATGTAAGTGCCCCTCAGACAATAGACTAAAGGGATGTTATGGATCTCCTAGCCTTTATGACATCAACCATAGGGCTAAGAGTTCATAACTGGGCTCCAGGTATGGCTGTTTGTTGAGTCTCCAGAGGTCACATGCTAATATTTTGTGTGTTTATTTTTCTGGAAGTGAAACCCTGTTTCCCCCAGATTTTTCAAGTTCCCAGGCAGTTAAGATCTGTATTGGCAGAATAATGGTTCCCCGTGTCCTTACCATTAGGATCTGTGGCGGTACGGTATTAGGTTGTGACTCTGCTGGCCTTGAGATAGTACAGGGCATTGTACAACTGGGCCACCTTCACTACACTGACTGCTTCCTGAACTGTGCCCCTCACTCTGGAGAGCCCAGTTCTGAACGTCTCTCATCTATCAATATCAAAGGAGACCCTCCCAGCTGGTCTTGCCCCTGGGCCTCATGCTTTAGCCCATAGCTGTTGTATGATATATGATCACATTGTGAGCCCCAAGTTGGTGCTTGCATTAATTAAATAAAAATCAACCTTGGGTTGGGCAACTAGTTGCCAGAAAGTAATCATGGAGTCAGAGGGAGTCTGGGGAAATGAGAGAGAGACAGAGAGAGAGAGAGAGAGAGAGAGAGAGAGAGAGAGAGAGGTGGGAGGAGGCAGGGACTTGATGTGTGGTGGTCATTTTGGTTTGGTGGAGCAGAAGGATACTCTCTTTCTGAGACACTGGCAAAGAGGGAAGTTCAGCTAGTTGCTCCTCAACCTCTCTGAGATAGCAGACTTTTACCCCAGCCTCTGACTCCCGAGTCTTTATGGGTAAATAGAATGATAGAGATTTAGTTAAAAGCTACATTTGGTGGCAGTGGCAGGAGGCAGATGTCCCTCTTGGCTGCTTCCTGAGAAGTGTGCTGGTAAGAGCAGAGCCACAGTTACTAGCTAAAATGGGAGTAGATTCAGGTGCAGCCATCGTGCCAGCGGAAAACCACCTAGTTATCATGGCTGTAGTCCCTAGATCTCCTGATGAGTGAGTGCTGAGACAGAGTTCCTCTCAGCACACAGAACTGAGTCCTGAGCCTTCTAGAAACCATGCCTGTGCTTTCCACCCTGAGACTCCAGTGGAAAGGGACACTTTTCCTTCTAGGACAAATGCTGGCCTCTCTCCTGAAGGCCAGTCGAACTGAGATGAGGAGAGTAGGCAAGAAGGTGGAGTGGCCAGAGGCCCTGTTTGTGTGCACAAGGCCCCCCTCACCTAAAGGAAAGAGGAGTGGGGGAGGGAGAGAGAGCACTGTAGATTTGTAGTTCATGGGTCTCTTCTACTTGTCCTGAGCCCTAAAATTGTCAGCAGTGGACCTGCATGATTTTAGAAAATCAATTTTCAAGCAAAAGGTCACATCTCCGGGAATCCAAGAGTCTACTCTGCAGGGGTGAGAGGGGTTAATTAGAAAGTTATCATCGAGGAGGGGCTTTGGAGGTGGGCTTAGACAGATGAGTAGACACTGCAGGAGACAAAGTGATGCGAGCAAGTCTATGACGGTAAGGAAGTGTGAGACAGCCGTGGATGAAGATGCCCCTGACGCGGAGTCTCCACAGAGCGGGGCCATATCGTGGGGGTATTGACGTCTTGGTGAAGGGGATGTTGGCTTGGAGTCCGCCATAGTCTTGAGCAGGAAGGCTGTATGTGTGTGTGTGTGTGTGTGTGTGTGTGTGTGTGTGTGAGCCTTTTAGGAAAATTGTTAAACGGAAGCCTGAGAATAAATGGCAGGAGAGGCTTCTGTGTGGGGCCCCAGGCTTGTCCTGCAGGGAAGCAGGAGCCGTGGAAACTGGAAGCAGAGTAGGGTCCTGTTCTCACAGATGTGGGCCTAGACTTGCTGGTCAGTTAGATGGCAGCAGACTAAAAGTAAGAAGAGAACCCTGAGTTTTCAAGCTGCCGCTAGCCAAGCTGTCCTCACCAAGGGGAGGCAGCCGGGCCCAGCAAGAGCCACCAGCAGACACTAGAGTTCATCAGCCAAGGGTTGGCAACTTGTATACCAAAACTCTAGGAGCCCCTTCTGCTCCCATGTCTATCCGTGTCTTTCCTGGGGGTAGGGGATGTGGGGCAGGAAGGGCACCACCTGTGGTCTACTGAGGAGGGATTAGGGAGACTGGGAGGCACAGGTACAGTGGACTTCCTCCTGTCCCCCAGAATCTGCCAGGGCTTAGTTCACTATGAGCCCCTGTAAACCTGTCCCAAAGGCCTGGTGTTGGTTCATGTCCTTGGACAGTTCCAGGGTACATTCAGCTTCAGGAATGTTCAACAGTGTTGTCAGGACATCCCTAGTCTCTTAGTTCATCCACCTCTAGACTGATTGAGTCTCAGACAAGTTTTGGTCACAGTCTGTGAGTGAAGATCCTCTTATATTCAAACCCACTGACAAGAATCTCAGCCCGCATTCCCAGCAGAAGTTCTGATGTTCATTCTGATTGGACCAGCTTATGCTAATGTGTCATGAACTACCAGCCACCATGGTTCATGGAGGAAAACCTATTAGGAAAAAAAGGACAGGTTAACCATTTCTTTTACAAAGGGAATATGTGGCAGGGCAGTGATGGCACACACCTTTAATCCCAGCACTCAAGAGGCAGAGGCAGGAGGATCTCTGAGTTCCAGTACAGCCTTGTCTACAGAGTGAGTTCCAGGGCAGTCAGAGCTACACAGAGGAACCCTGTCCCAGAAAAAAATGAAACAAAATGAGGAATGTGTACTAGGTGTGGAGCATGCCTTTAACCCTAGCATTCAGGAGGCAGAGAAGGTATATGTCTGTGAGTTCAAGGTTCAAGGCCAGCCAGGGCTATATAGAGACCCTGTCCTTTTTTT
>LOEQ01001972.1:50606-61929 GCA_001685075.1 Bramus lutescens | reverse complement strand
TGTCCATCTTGGGCCGGAGCTTCATGGCGTCTGCCTGACTCTGCTTCTTTCTCCTAGCATTCTGTTCTGTCTGTTCCAGGTCAGCCAAAGCTATACAATAAGAGCTTAGCTCAGGAGGAGGCAGAAGGCACTAAAAAGAAAGAAGATATAGTCAAATGTGGGTGGAGGGTTTGTGCTTCCCAAAGAAGAGTAAAGTAACACAGACCCACTGAAACGGAGGGAGGGTGGTGGCAGTGGGGCCCTTGAGTACGACAGAGACTTTCTCATCAGATAAACTTGACTTTGGGAGCGAGGGTGTTAGACAATCGGCGGTCACCAAAGTCACTCCAAGCCAGTGGCTTCTGGGTCTCGTAGACTTGAGGAATAAATTATATGGACAAAGAAAGTGTGGGTTTTAGAAGGAGTTTTATTATAGGTGAGACTTCAAGAGAGAGGGGACAAGTAGGGTTCCCACTGAGCAAGTGTGGGTCCCAAGGAAGGATCACCAAGGGCCCTACCCTAGGGGTCAGTAAGACTTTATTGAGTTGAAACATAGGTGCTAAGCTGGTCAGCCCAGTTGTCCTCCCATGGGGTATTCACTCTCTTCATCCTGGTGCTGGGACTGGAGCTGGGGACACACGTAAGGGGCCAATGACGTGTTTGATCACACACCACTTCCAAACTGTGCTCACTAGGTTGTGTAAAAGGAAGAGATAAAAGCAAGGGACTAGAGTGCTTCTCCTTTCCTCTCTCGTTTGTCAGGTGAGATGAGGAGGGCGGAGGCTCTAGGGATGCCTTGGATGGGATTACAACCGCATCGTAAGGTGAAATCAGGAGCCATGAGCTATGCAGGGAGCTTAAGACATACCTGTTCCTTTTAGACTGGGTTTCTGGTGAGATTCGCAGGTTTACAGCTGGGGAGGAAGAAAGGCCATGTGTGGCTGTAACTGTTCTGGAATCTGTTTCTCTGCTGGACAGAGAAGCCAGCTGGGTTCCTTTTTCTTCACATGCCCAGAATTTCCCGTGCCTTCCTAGCTATCTCAGTCTGATCACTGGGCGTGTACATCAAGGGCCCAGGCAGAGAATCCCAGCTGCCCCTGGGACCTCAGCTTGGTTCTTTGCCAACTGTTGATGAGGCCTTCTCAATAGCCATCTGCCTCCTCCTTGTTTGAACCTGCACTTTGGACGTCTGTCTGTCCATTCCCAGTTCCTGCCCCCCCATTCCAAGATCTATTTATTTGTATTTTTGTGTATGAGTGTTTTGCTTACATGTATGTATGTGCACTGCATGCCTACCTGGTGTCCTGGGGAGCCAGAAGAGGGTGCTGGATCCCCTGGAATTGGAGTTGCAGGTGGTTGTGAGCCACCATGTGGTTGCTAGCAATCAAACCCAGGTCTCTGTGAGAGCAGCAAGTGCTCTTAACTGCTGAGCCATCTCTTTAGCATCCTTCCCTCAATTCCTGATTCTTTGCCTCCGCAGCTGGGCCCAATTCCACAGTGTGCTCTCAAGCCTGTGACACTGAAAGCTGCTTTCATCAGCGACCTTCCTGTTTGGTTCCTTACCAAAAAGGGACTCTATGTATATTTCTGTCATTCTACTGGAACCTCTAGAACTTCGTTGGTGTCCTCCGAACACTCTGTAACATATATACATGTTTATTTGTTTACTGTTATGTCTGGTTTGAGAGTTAATAGCACTTAAGATCAGACTAAAAGAGCCATGCTTGCCTTGGTGCGATTAACAAGGAAAGTAAGAATATCAGGTAAATTGCTGCTATTGAAACAGCCATGTGGGGTAAATTCTTATTTGATAAATTCTAACCGTGGAAAGGCATGATTCTCTGTTCAGCTGTTTCTTACCTCGCATCCTCACAACAAAGGTACTGCTTATTCCAAGTGTTGCAGGCTAGGTGGGGACCATGCTAGACAGGCTCCTGCCTTCCTCAAGCATGAATTCCAGCTGTAGAGATAGGGAAGGGAGTTAGCCACTCAGTTAAATAACATGTCAAAGTCTATTTATTTCCATGGCTAGAGGGGTATTTATGAAGGCCCAGCCTTAAAAATTGTCCAAATATGAAAAGTACTGAGGAGCTTGAGGGGATCACACAGAGCTAAGCAGCTTGACATTCAGCTACCAGGGACTCAGGATTCCCTTTTTATGGGTTTTTAGTCTCACTGACAAAAGAATTTAAAGTGGATTCAGAAGGAAGCTTGAGGACCATCTATTAGAGTTGGAGAAGAAAAGCTCTAAGCAGGCAACCTATAAATTCTGGAAGCTGCCGGGAGGGAGATGGAGTAAAGGAAGTCATGCCTTTTGAGTTATGGTCCAAGAAAGCCAGAACGATCACCAGCGTGTTCAGCTGTCGGCAAACAGCTGCATTGGGGTGGGGATGGGGTAGGGTGGAGTGGGGTGGGGAGTCCCTTTAGAGAAAGAGGGAGAACATCCAGAGAGTCCCAGCAAGCATGCTTAGGATTTTGGACAATATCCAAAGAAAAGATAGAAAAGGACAAGTTATGTTTTTTTTTCTTTCTTTTTCTGATGTCTATTATTGGAGTGTCATAGATTGTACACACTCAAGGGGAGGGCGCTTGTTAGTGACAGAGAGAGGTCACTCTAAAATATGTTTTGTGAAAGATAAACGGAGCTAAACACTAGTAAGGGTGCATTTAAATTAGTAGTATGTTTTTGTACTAGAGAGTTTGGGGCCTAGCACCAACTGAAGTCACCTCCAATCTGCAGAAAAGTGACTGGGTATTTTAAAGGAAGTAGGGTATGGGGATGTAGCTTGATTGGTAGAATGCTTGCCTAGCATGAATGAAGTCCTGGGTTCAAATCCCAGCACTGCATATACCTGAACCACATGTGGTGGTGCATGACTGTAATCCCATCACTTAGAAGGTGGAAGCAGGAAGATCAGAGTTCAAGGCCATCTTCAGCTGTACTGTGGGCTAGACGCCATCTGGGATACGTGCAACCCTGTCTAAAAAAAATTAAAAAATAAAGGGAGCAGAGTCAGGAGAGAACAGATGCTCAGTAGTCAGGGGACGGGGTGAATAAAAGGGCTGGTCATTATGGATGCTGATTGTGCCATCTACATCTGTTAGGTGCAGTTATCAAAGCTGGGATTCTGTCCTCCCACAGAGACCAGAAGCAGAGGCCTTGTCTTTTCTGATGAGAACATTCTAAAGCAATCACTTCCAGGACTTTGAGAAAGGCATTCATGAGTTTCAGGTTACACACACACATCCCAGAGGAATGCAGATACCATAGTAAGTATTTTCTAGTAAGTGCGTGCTCCAAGAAGTGGTCCGGGGGTCTAAGATTAGGTGTGGCTGAGGCAAAGCTCCCAGTGCTTTCTTATGGATGCTTTCAGGGAGGCAAAGCTTACCATGTTAGGTAAACTGCAGAGCCCATTTGGTATAGACGGGCAGTGAAATGTGCTTCAGGTAGACCAGATGCTGTAATAACCCTGGCCAGGTGGGAGAAGTTGGGATAGGAGCTGTTAGATTTCTCAGGCCATGTAAAGAGACAGACAACAGAAAGAGACTGGAGTCTGACCTTCAGCAGATGGGACTGTGTTTATTAGCACACAGCGAGGGGCAGCCTCTCTCTTTCTCTTGGGAAGTTGAAGGGGAAACAGTTGGTTAAGACCCTTTATAGGGATGGCGTGAGGGTCTTAGGGAGGAAACTGTTTCAGCATGTTTCTTTCCTGTAGTCTCTCCTTCCCAAAGTTGCTTGCTGAAGGTGAGACAGGCTATCCCAACAGATGTTCTAGGATGTCCTTTTCTAGGGTGAGTGAGTGTTTTAGTCACTGGGGAGAGACACCATGACAAATCTTAAGAAAGCCTTTAATAGGGAACTTGCTTACAGTTTCAGAGGTGTAGTCCACTATCATCATGGCAGGGAGTATGATTGCAGGCAGGTGTGGTACAGGAGAAGCGGATGAGAGCAATATCTTAACTTGTAAGGAGAGAGAGTGAGTGAGATTGAGAAAGAGAGCAACCTTGGCCCTGGCATGGGCTTTTGAAACTTCAAAGCCCACCCCCAGTGACACACTTTCTCCAACAAGGCCACACTTACATGAACCTATGGAGATCACTCTTATTCAAACTGTTATAGGTCTGGGGGTCACTCATAGATTCACCAATTTGACAATTATTTTAACAAATAAGAGGCTTTATTAAATATTGACCAAGACCATGGATCCTGGCCAGGTCTACACCTGAGACACATCTGATGAGGGAGGTGATGGATGCTGTAAATATGTTTTATTGCCATTGGTTAATAAAGAAGCTGCTTTCGGCCATTGGCTTTACAGAGTAAAGCCAGGCTGAAAGAGATACATAGAGAGAGTAGGCAGAATCAGAGAGAAGCCATGTAGCTGCCCGCAGGAGACAGACACCTTTGCTTGAGCCCACTGGAATCTTGCTGGTAAGCCACAGCCATGTGGTGATACACAGATTAATAGAAATGGGTTAATTTATGATATAAGAGTTAGCCAGAAATACGCTTAAGCTATTGGGCAAAGAGTATTGCAAATAATATAGTTTCTGAGTGATTATTTTGGGTCTAAATGGCCGGGAACAAATGAGCAGCTTTCCCCCAACTCATACCCTTAGAATACGGCACCAGATTTCATTAGTCAGGGGCCTGTAAAGGCAAAACATACAAGGTTTTGTACTTCCTGCATTTGGTGCAATCAGAGGCAAGCACGCAACCTAAGTGTGATCAAGCACACCCTATGCTGTTAGGGCAACCAACCTTATTTACAGGGTGAAAATCTGTAGCTTGTTATCTTACATGAACAACAGCCCCCAGCATGCCAGGAAGTTATACAGGTTAGAGGAATTTTTGTTTTATAAATCTCTTAAGCACAGTCATTAAAACTTAAAACACAACGTTAACTTTCACAGTGGGAGCCTATGAAGAAATGGGCAGGAATATTTAAGGATACCCAGCATGCATCTGTGTTGGTGCTTTGAGACCACATAGAGGAACTATCAAACTCCCAGGTTTCAGTGCCAGTATGTTAGATAAGGAAAGATTGGATGGAGTGGTGATCCAGACATGCACTCACAAGTACTTCAGGTAATGCTGGCCTCTCAGTGGGAGAAGCAGGGATAGGAGATCCAACAGCAACTCCAAGTTACCCTGCTTTTGAGTTAGAACTCAGAAGAGCAAGCCAAGTTAGCAGTGAAGATCTGGTCAGAGGGTTTCCTGGGCAGGCCGGAGGTGTACGCATATTATCTCACTGAGAGGATAATTATTCTTCCCATCTCCTTAGCTTGTCTTCATGTTAATCAGCTTTCCCAGTCAGGTGATCAGCAGACCCAACCATACTATTTTAAAAGAGGAGACAATCTTTATAACCTTATATAGACTGTCTCCATCCAGGGTCAGAGGTAGAATTCAGGTTCTAGTCTTCTGGCCAGGAGAAAGTAGCTTTTCATTAACCTAAAGTCACCTACCCTTTCATATCATACTTTAAATGTTAAGGAGAGGAAGCGCTGATGTTTTCTTTTGTAACGTTACCAGGGAAACAGGAGGCAAGGCCCAAAACTAATTATGAGGGAAGGGTCTATCCACAATGGCTTCTAAGCCTGATATTTACCTAACACTTCAGTTGAAGAGTCATTGGGTAGATAGAACTGGCCGTTGGTGATGGCGGATCCTGTGTCACCGGCTATAAGACAGGGTGAGGGGAGAGAGGAGAAGGGGAACAGCAGCCGCTTTGAATGGGAGCCCCCAAGGCTGAGCGGCTCTAGGGCACATTCCAAACTGCACTGGCTGATTTGCAGTCAGGCTGTTTTTCACTAGGACAACTTTATATATTATGCTCCAGGGTGAATAGTGACCTGGATGTATTTACTTAATGATGTGGGAAGCCAGTAAATAAAATAATTACAAAGAGTGACAGGCACTTAATAAAAGGGCCTGGGAGGAGGATGGGGGAGAGGCAGGGTCAGACTCATCAGGATCTGAGACTGGAGAAAGGACCCGTGAGCGCCTGAGAGTAGGGAGAGCGGGGATTTCATTTGCCTTTGAAGGCGCTCACTCCCATTGCCCCGTGAATCAGTTTTGATTTAATAGAACCTGATATTTCTGGAAAACATCCAACCAAACTGGCTGAGACTCTCGAAGTCATCAGAGCCTTCCTCATCTCCTCGTCTCCCCCAACCCCAGACCCAAATTTCCTAAGGAGATAAACACCCCACTTCAGATTTAGATTTACATTAGAAAGAGGCCTTAATTACTTCTGATCTCCCACGCCTTTGAGGAGCTGATTTCAGATTTTCAGATGTAAAGAGTGTTAATTGGCTAAGAGGCCCAGCTGAGCTAAACCACCCCTGAGAAGGAAGGAGGTGGGGAGGGGTTTGAGAGGAGGGCACTGAGGCGCTCCCCAAGTTTCCTGGAGAGCTGGAGGGGAGTGTGAGAGGAACTAACACACAGTTGGACTGGGTTCAATCCTTCAGGCCTCCCTCACTCAGTTGACAAGATCTCATCCTCTCCTGCTGTCTCCTGGAAGCCTCCACCCCGCGTCTAACCCCTGGCTTCCCAGCAGGCTGTGCTCTCTTGGCTCCTGCTTCCCAATTACAGCACTTCCCAGCCTGCATGGGATGGTAGTCTGGGAAGTGGGTGGCCCTCTGCTGGGATAAGAGTCCCTGGTTGAGCATTTTCTCTTCATACCTGGGCAATATGAAATGAGTGAAAACAGAACAAATGATTATGATAGTGACATAAGCCATCATCACTCATCTCACACTGTGGCTTCTCAGAAGATTCCTGCCAGAGTAAATGTCCTGCGTAGACCGCTATTGAGTATCTACTCTCACATGAAGTTAGGACCCCTGTGCATTTAGCTTGCAGGTGTTCTATTTGTAGCAACTTTATACAAATATAATGGATATAAAACTGCAGCGTAGTGGTTTGGAAGAAAATGTCCCCCATAGGGAGCACCACTTAGGAGGTGTGGCTTTGTAGGACTAGATGTGTCCTTGTTGGAGGAAGTGTGTCACTGTACAAGTGACCTATGAGGTCTCCTATGCTTAAGCAATGCCCAGTGTGGAACACGGTTCACTTCCTGCTGCCTGAGAACCAAGGTGCAGAACTCTCAGTTTCTTCCCCAGCACCACATCTGTCTGCATGCCGCTATGTCCTGCTGTGATGAAAATGGACTGAACCTCTGAAACTCTAAGCCAGCCCCAGTTAAATGTTTCCTTTGTAAGAGCTGCCATGGTCATGGTGTCTCTGCACAGCATTAGAAACCCTAACTAACACATGCAGATTTAAAACGTTAAGTGAAAAAGAAATAGGACCAAAATGACACTAAGGGACGTTGTAACCTGACTACTCGAAGGATTGATAAAGAAAACCTTTTAAAAAGCAGCAAGAGGGTCAGAATGGGTGACACGCATCATCTCGGCAATTGGGAGCCTGAAGCAGGAAGATCATGCTGTCTCAATAAATAAAACAAAGAAACAAACAAAACTTCTGGGGAGGTAGCTCAGTAGCAAAGTGCTTACCTGACACATGTAGGGCCGTGGGTTTAATTCCCATCAGCAGCAGCAGCAGCAACAACATACGTCGTGTTCCTAGTGTTACTCAGAAGCCAAGTTCATTCTGCTGGATAGGCAAAGAGAAACTGTTCAAGGAAGACAGTAGACTGGGAGGCAGAGAGAGCAACAGCAGCAACAACAGTTTTATTGAGGCTGGCTGGTGTCTCTGGTGAGGATGGGAGGGAACTCCAGAGTTGGGAGTTTCCTGGGGGGCTCTGGGTTAGACGTTTTATAAGACCCCTGGGTCTTTCTCATCTTCTCTCCCAGATGGTTGTCTCTGGGTGGGCTATTTCTTTCCAGAAACCTTTCCCATTAGCAAGCACCCCCTCCCTCCACACACTTAGAAAGCCCACGGTGTTTTCCTACCTGCCTATATCCTTCTGACTTTCCCACAATAGAAACAAAAATCAGAGAGTAACAGAATTTTCAACATTTCCTATGGAGAGATACCTTGCTCAGCCTAGGCACAGGGAGGGGTGGGGTGGAGGGGGAGCGCCTTGGTCAGGCCTCAATACAGTGAACAGACTTCCATTGACTCCCCTGGGAGGCCATACCCACTCTGAGGAGTCAATGAGGGGAGGGTCAAGTGAGAGGAAGGTGGGGGAAGCAGGATGGAGGGAGGGAAGGAGAACTGGGATTGATACGTTAAATTTTAAAAAAGTATAAATACTTAAAATTAAAAAAAAGATTATGCTGTAAACTCTATCTCAGGATTTCTAAATTCATTGGGTATGGTCAAAAAATCTGTAACAAAATTTGGCTTTAAACTTATAACAAAAGGCTTATAATTAAAATCTAAACATGGGCATATATATGTGATTCAACTCTTGTTTAGAATATATATGGATGAATGGATGTAACTTGGATTCAATTCTGTGTGTATATGTGTGTATAGATCTTGAATTCAACTCTGTGTGTATATAACTTGGATTCAACTCTGTGTGTATGTATGTGTTTGTAACTTGGATTCAACTCTCACTTAAAAATATATATAGAAAAAAAGTAGAGATCTACTAGGAAAACAGATGTTATAAATAGCAACCACGTGGCTCTCTTCCATCTTGGCTGGTGACCTCATCAGGATGTAAGCATCCATATGGCTGGCAGCCATCATTACTAAGGTTAAAGAGTACATGCCATGTGACTTCACCATCTTAAGGCAACCACATGGCAGAAAGCAACGATTGTCAAACTTCTTAGTCATAATGAGCTCCTAATGATATCATTGTATCTCCTTTTAGACTAAGACGCAACAGAAAGTCTCAAATAGTTTAGATTAGTATGGATTTTTGTATGATGATAGAAAATTAAAGTTATATTTACTACAACATACTATATATGTGATTCGTCTCTGGTTTAGAATCTACTACATATGGTGATAAAATTTTAAGATTTTAAAGGTTTATTCAGATTATTAAAAGCTGACTTAAGATGTATATCTAACTACTTACGTCTTTGTTAACTGTGCAATACCAAGCTACTAGAAAATTTAGATCAGTAACAGTATATGTTTGATAATAAAATGTATTTAGGAGTCAGGATTTATAAATTCCTAATGTCTACTCAGGTTCACAGTAATATTTGTCTACCTTCTTTGTCTTTAAGCTTTAGCCACTTGGATAAACGAAGCCATACAAAAAACCTGCAAAATTCTATAATGGTGTGCTATAACAGGATCAGCAAAGTTGCCAGTCCCTCTGTGGACTGTATCTATGATTTAAAAGCTTTATTTCAATACTAGAAGAGCTTCCATTCAAAAATTGTTACTTTTAAAGGCTAAACCTAGCAGGTATGGAATGTAACGTCCTGGTCTTATAAAAACTACTAACTTGTTGTAATCTGTTAAGAATAATTAAGACATGAAAATTAATAGTTGCCTTATAAATGTTCAAATCTTTAATGTGTTCAGAAGTATACTTGTAGTCATGCTAAGTACTAAGGTAATTAATTACAGAAATAAGCTTTACTGAGCCTCAAGCAAATAACTAAATCAGGTATACTTAATGGATAGGTAGATGGTCCTCTAACTCTAACTGAATATGGCATTTAAAATGTTTAATAAAAAAGCTTTCACAATAGAGAGAAATGCCAGCTCCTGGCAGCACCCCTAATCCTCTCCCAAGAAGATGAGTGGGCACAGAAGAACTCCCCCTGAAGCTTGCTTTAAGTGTGGTAAAGATGGGCACTGGGTGAGAAATTTTACTTCACCTTGCCTGCTGCCAGGACCCTGTTCAAACCCTGCTTTGCCTAGACAAGGTAGGCTGCCCCCTTCAAGTTCCAAGTCCACAGGAAAGTCTGTTGGATCTTCTGGACCTGAGGTTGTCCTGGGACCTCTGCCCCAACGACCACAGAACCTAGGTGACGGTCCAGGTAGCCAGTAAATCTCTGTCATTTTTAATTGATTTGGAAGCTGCTTGGTCTGCATTCCAGCTTACTCTGGTGAAATTTATCCCTCTCGGATCTCTGATGGTGTTGACAACCAGGCTAGTGATAGTTTTTGCCAGTCTTACAGCAGCTTCAACTGCCTTCTCAGTTCTCTTCATCTGTAGAAATCAGGCTTCAGACCTCACTTTTCTAGGTCCACTACTAGGTCTACACATAGTTTACCTCAGTACCAGACTCGGAAAAGAGATAAACTCACAAAACAAATTTCAAAGTAACTTTTTACTATTTATTTAAAGGAACTCACTTTGTAATGACTGCTCTCAGTAATCAACCACCTGTATCCATGGTGAATGATTAGACAGAAAAAAAGTAAAGTTTATGTAAGGTCTGAGGATAGGATAAAGGTCTAAGAAAGCATCTTAAGGTGTGTAAATGCAATCTGTAAAGATATAAGAAAGCGATTTAAAATATATGCAAAATGAAAACTACTTCGGATCTCTTTCTCTGCTATAGTTATACTAAGACTTGGAAAGTTCAGCATTTTAACATTAATCAATGGAGTTATGATAAGCTATTAACAGCTCTGGTAAGCATTGACTACTATTACCACAGTCACAGGCTCAAGATTTTAAATTTCCTTTGGTTGTCTTCTAGACTTCTAGAGACTTAAAAGGGCTTTTCATTGTGCTAAAGACATGTCTAATCTCTACACCCAGTCTTCTGGAGAGAGGAAAGACTCCAGGAAAGATCCTGCTAACCCAGGATCATTTTGTCCCCCAAGCTTCTTGACTCAAAGGTAAGACTCTACTGCCTTTTCAACAGTGTGGATTTCAGTATTATTACAAACAATGATAATGCTTGTTTGGCTGGGGTCTTCACCCCAGCTCCTGGCATAAACTCCCTTCCCTGGGTGTTGCCTCCAGTCCAAACTCCAACTCCAAGAAAGCCACCAAACGGTGACCCGCTCCCCAGGGAGGGTCAAGACCACTCCCACAGGCTATTTAAACTGTCCCCCAGAGAATGAACACGTGGTTTCTGGGTTTTGTGTGGTCTCCCCTTCTCTCTCTTCCCCCTCCATGTCTTCCCAGGTCCACCTGGGAGCACTCTATTAAACATGGGCATCTTTTAATTTGGTCTGATTGGGATTATTTTCGTTGGCAGAGAGGAGAGGTTCATCTAAGAGAAAATACTTAACAATGCTAACATACCTAAAACTTACCTTTTTGTAAACTTAAAAAATTCTTGTAAGCTTCAGGGAATTGATGTGAATCCATCTCTTAAAGGTCAAATGGAACTGGGTAGTGGTGACACTCACCTTCAATCCCAGCACTTGGGAGGCAGAGGCAGATGGATCTCTGTGAGTTTGAGGCCAGCCTGGTCTACAGAGTGAGTTCCAAGACAG
>LOEQ01001971.1:185770-202834 GCA_001685075.1 Bramus lutescens | reverse complement strand
TGTGGTGGCTCCAATGTGAGAGGTCCTTACAGGCTCAAGCTTTTGAACAATTCCTCCCCAGCCAGTGGTGCAGCTTGGGAAGATGGCAGAACCTTTAGGAGGTGGAGCCTCGCTGAAGGAAGTGGGTCACCGAGGGAGGTTCTTGAGTGTTATAGCCTTGGCCACTTCCTGTCTCTTTCTGAGGGTGCAGAGTGGCCTCAGCCTCCTTCGTCACAGAATGTGTCGCCCCGAGTAAGCCCCAATAGACCGCTTTCTCCCTGGAGCTGTTTTTGCCGGGGTATTTTATTACAACATCCGGGAAACTAACCAGAACATTATTGGAGACAACTGGTCCCAACCAGGGGCGTGAGAGCCAACTTGTTCTCTCTTCTAAGATTCTCTTGGAAAAAGCAGCCTGCTGAGGAGGGTGCGCACCTTTCAGACACAGCTTCCACTCACTCCTTGGATTGCTCTCTCAGAGTAGAGAAATATGAGCAACTGAGAATCCTTGTTCTAATGAAAATGGCAATGAGGACTCTGCCATTCGACCCAGGGCCTGCATACTTTAGAAATGCATCTCAAATTATTTTTTGGGTGTGTCTGCATGGTTTTTATTTTTATTTTGTGTCTATTACATGCACAGCCTTTTCTTGATGTTACCAACCCATACATTTTTCTTCTATGGTAAATTATCTTTTCCAGGCCATTAGAATTTAGCAAAATGACAGAAACATCAAATGCAGTGATTTGTGGCTTGCCCTCTACCGTTTTAACCAAAAATTTGCCATAGTCAGTCCGCAACAACACCTTTTCAGTTTGATGTTTTCAATTTGTCTCCCAATATGATGTTGACTTGAGCATTCAGCAGATTTATCGTCTCAGCATCCCCCCTCACCCCCACCACTCTATCTGAGGCTTCATATTCTCTCATTTAATAGTTGCAGTAGGTTTTACAGTTCTTGTAAATCTTCATGAAGCTTCTAACCCCGTCACTGTGCCAGCTGAGAGTGTCTTTCTACCTGCAGCCTTGAAGGAGTAGGTGCCATGGTTTATGGTTCTGAGTTAATTAATGCTTTACCTAAGGTAACACTCGACGATGACACGATATGTTTTAACTCGCAGTGCACACAGCCTGATTCTGCCCACTGGGAAACATAAATGTGACAAGGCAGGTCTCCTTTAGAGGCTGACATTGTGCCTGGGGTCTCCTCTCTCAGCCCCTGAGTCCTGAGATTCTAGACATGCACGACCAGGCTCGGCTCTTGCGATTCTCCTATGAGCAGACTCTTTGCGCTCTGAGTTTTGCCTCAGGACCTCCTTCTGCTGGGATGTTGGGTAAAACCCAGCAAATCTTCATCGAGACATTACAAGACAGCTAGGATCAGGCAGGTTCAAAGAGGGACCAAACTCCTTTTCTCTGGGCATGCTCTCACTGAGGCTTGGGCATTTCTTCCATGTTTTCTACTACAAAAATAAACTGGTGGTGCTAACAGTAAGAAACATTGAGCTGAAAAATAGCCAACAGCAAATTGCCTCATTTTTCTGCCCAAAATTCTGTCAAACATAATTTAAAGAAAACCATTAGTCAGTTCCCTAGCTCTTCGCATGCTTTTTCCACAGGTCTCTTCACTAGCTCCACAGTGCTTTCTCTCTGTTGGTCACGGTCGCTTCCTCACTTCCCATGGGTCTCTGCTTTATTTCTGGGACAGGAAAGCCTAGTGGAGTGGACAAGCTCTCGGGTCTGCTGGCTCTTGTCTACTCCTGGCCTTCCTGACACTCTTGAATCTGGCTTATTATAGGCAAGAAGTCAGGGACCCAGGCTTCACTCCCCATTGTTGACCTACAGCAAATGGTTCTCAACGGAAGTCATTGGAAAATGAAGATATTTACATCATGATTTACAAAAGTAGCAAAATTACAGTTATGAAGTAGCAATAAAATAATGTTATGGTTGGGGGTCCCCACAACATAAGGAACTGTGTTAAAGGGTTGCAGCATTAGGAAGGTTGAGGACCACTGCCCTAGAGGTTGGACCATATGTTCAAGACCAACTTAGTACCTTTAAACTCTGATTGCTAGAGATGCAGTTTTTTGTTCTGCTTAATTAGAATTGGATGTGATTCCTAGAACAGCAGTTAGGGGCTGAGATCAGGGAGATACTCCGTGAGAGCTGATGTGTTAATGCAGCTGCCTCCACATAAAAGTCACGTGGTCACACAGCTCAGCAGATCCTCAGTCTTTAGCCTCAGGGGCTGGCCTTCCTCATGCTGCCTTCCCCCACCGAAAAGTGAACACCACTTTGTTGAAAGTGAGCAAAGAAAGCTCGAGGTGTATCTTTGAGTAGGAGCACAGCCACCTTGTAGCTAAGATCAAGTGCAGTATTTTTGAATATCTACCTTGAGGACACCAGCACTCCGGGCTTCTCTAATTATTCCATCTGGGACACATACTGGGAGATAGTAACAACAGATATGATTTGGGTTTTTTTGTTTGTTTGTTTGTTTTTGTTTTTCATTCTGTTCCAGGAGAGAGGCATTGAGATATGTACAAGTGTATATCACTAATGGGCTGACCAGCTAAGCCGCTCACCAACATCTCACAGCCCAGTCAGGCACAGCACCTCCCTTCCGCTGAGGGACAGTGTAAATAAAGGCAAATGTTACTTAGATCCTCTGGGAACAGTGCTTGGGGCCCCTCCAGTTAGTCCTCTTGGCTGTGAGAGTTGTTTTCCAGAGCAAAGATAAACAAGTAGGTAGTTAATAGGGATCTCTACATTTCCACTATTTAAATGTTTGTCCTAGAATTTGAGATTAGTGATTGCCATGATTTGGGTGTTTGTGTTTTCTGTAGTAAACTTTCTCGGGACTGTCAGCCTGCAAATAATGGCACAGAGACTTATTATTAATTGAGAAAGCGTGGCCTTAGCTTAGGCTTGTCCCACTACCTCTGATAAATTAATCCATTTGTATTAATCTAGGTTCTGCTGTGTGGCATTACCTCACATCTATACTGTTCATCCTGCTCTCTCCACTTCTGACTGGCCACTGCACCCTCCTTCCCTGAGTTCTCTCTCTGCCCGAAGTCCCACCTATACATCCTGCCTAGCTATTGGCTTTTCAGCTTTTTCTTACACCAATCACAGCAATGCATTTTTACACAGTGTACAAATATCCCACAACAGTTTACTAAAAACTCATGCCAAAATCCTGTTGCCTACAGAGGTGGTAGCTTTCAGTGAAGACACTTATGGGAAGTGATGATATCAAAAGTGTATCCCCCTACATTTTGTTTGTGTTCTTATAAGAGAGGCCCTCATCTTTTCCTCCATGTAAGAAGACATATTTATGAGAAAGCAAGCCTGTCCTAAGCACCGTAACAGCCAGCACGTGAACCTTGGGTTTCCAGATTTCAGGATTGAAAGAGATTCAGGTCTATGATTTGAGAGCCACCTCCTTTTTCATAGTTTGTTTTAGCTACATAAATGGACTAAGGCTGTAAACTATAAATAAGTGAAACTGTATTTGAACGTCTATGTGCATGCATGAGTTTCACTCATCAGGAATTATGTATCAGGTGCTTAGAGTATCAATCAATAGTAGGAGAAAGTAGCAGGGGGAGAAAGCCAGCCAGGTGCTAACATGGACAACCAGGTCTCTTCCTTTCTCTTCCTAATATTTATTTCACTCTAGTTGACATTGACAAGAATGTCCACACTCTACGATCATGAGGGTTCTTCATGCTGGTAAAAATGGGCCTTTATTCATAGCAATTGTTCCCTTCAAAGACCAAATGAGTTCAGATTTTAATTGTCAGGGCTGCTCTAGGTGTCTGCCACATACTCTGAACCAACCGATTTCAAACTGGCAAGACTTCTGCAGAACTTGACATCTGTTGGTAGCACGGTTTCCCAAATCTGTGCTGCCCTCTGAAGTAATTAGTCAGAGAAAGTTTATGAGAGGCTATAGATAGCAAGTATTTGAAAGTCAGATCCCAAACCAGGGTCTGCCATCAAAACATGATCACACCTGTCCGTGGTTTTCAGCACATCATGTCTTCACTGGTAAGAAAAATGAACTTCCAACTCTCAGCCCAGTAATCTCAGAGGTTGGCTAATAGGACCACAGAGTCATAACAGAATAGCTTTCAAGCTTTAACTGAAAGCATGCATCATTTAGGACATCCTTAGAGATGAACTGTGTACCCACCTAAAATATGCTTTGGGGGCCAGTGAGATGGTTCAGCGGGTGAGAGCACTTGCTTCCAAGCCTGGTGACTTGAGTTTAATTCCTGGGATCTACATGGTGGGAGAACAGAACCAACACCTATGGGTTGTCCTCTGAACTCCATGGGTACACAATGGCATGTATGTACATACACATATATGCACGCACGCATACACACACACACTAAACTCAATACAGCAACATTATTATAATGCAGAGCATTATATATGCTCTAAGGCCCTATTCTTAACATGTCATCTTTGATGCACATGCAATTCCTTTGCTCTGATTTATGGGCCACCTTTAACTCTCTCATAGTCACTTCGCCCTTAGAAGGTTAATTTTATCTCTTCCTCTAGAAAGCATAAACAATGCAAGGGACTAAACGCAGAATCTGTGGTTGCAAGTTGCGAGTTAAAGATTCTTAACTCGTTCAGTCATTAGACAAGGGGATATAGGTTCATTATTTACTTTCCTGAGTTTCAAGACCCAAGTCTTTAAAATGGTAGTAACAGGAGCTGGAGAGATAGCTCTGCCTTTGACAGCTAGCACTGCCCTTGCAGAGGTCCCAAGTTTGGTCCCCAGCATCCCCTTCAGGTTACTCAAAACAGTCTGCAACTCCCAACTCCAGGAGAGCTAACACCTTCTTCTGGCCTTAGTGAACAGTGAATTCACATATGCACATATTCACACAAAGACAGATATGCATGCTTACCCATAGCCAAAATAAATAAATAAATATTTAGAATAATGCTAATAATGTTTTTCTTGCAGCTTGTCAATGAAACAAGTCTGTATATGGAAAGCCCCGTACATAGGGCCCAGAACCTGGCATATCTCTTCTCAGGGGCACTTGCTTGTTGCAAAGCCCAGTACTTGTTACCTGAGTGTTGGTTCTCTGTGGACACCTGGACTCTGGCATTTGCGGTCCTGGTTCTTTGTTCACCATTCCTTTTTCTTTCCCTGGGAAGTGCTGCTTGGATCTGCCTTGGAGTCAAAGCTATTTCCTCTGTGTAATTCAGCTACTTTATAATTGGATCACTCACCTACTGGATCTTGAAGACATGAGGTCTTCTCCAGAGGATACGATCCTTCCAGCGAAGAGAGAGACCAGCCGCTGCTTCCCAAATGGCAGCCCACACAAGACTCCTTCAATTAATTACCAGGTAGTTTGCAGGTGTTATTGCCCAGTAATTGCTTGAACACATGCGGTGACAAGGTGTGTTTACAAGTCATTGGCTGCGCGATAAATGCCCCCACTAACTCCAGGTCCTCTGAGGCAGCAGGAGCTTGGGTTCCAGAGACTCAGACACCACCTGTCTTGACAGGGACCTTGACGTGTTTATCTGCAGGGTCTCCTTGAAGCACATTTCTCCATATACTCTTGAGGAGGGGCAATTTAATAACAGGTGAAACTTATAGACTTTCCCCTCGGCTCTCCAAAGCCAGCTGAGAAGTTCTATTTCGGCAGCTACGTACAAGCGTCCAGCCACATCCTGATGCTGAGTCTTTGACTTTTTAGGAGTACAGGGAGAGTAGGGAGAAAGTAATGGGTCCATGTTGAGCAGGCAGTACCAACCTGTGCTTCTGTGATGTCAGCATGACTATAGATTGGGTGGAGACTTTATTAGGGTGCATCACTAGGTCTAGACATCAGGGAATCATCAAGGAAAGAATAGCCAGGTTGAAACCCGTTACAAATTTTTCACTTTTTGCTGATTTGAGTATGAGGGCTGGCTGTTAAAAGAGCAATGTCTTTCTGGTGATTATCCCCGCTCCCTCTGTAGTGGAAGCCATTGGCTTCGGAGGCACCAGAGAAAAGGTTTGTAATTGAACATGAGTACCATGTGGCCCTTGTGATGAAATTGGTTTGGGGGAGACTAAACCCAAGTGTAGTGACAAATGAATGTCTAGTCTAGGTCCTGTCAGCTGCAACTGAATAACGGTTTCCTTCAGTTATGTAATAGAAGTGCTTGTTCCTCTATCTGAGGGGTCATGGGCTCAAATGATTTCCATGCAGTAGCATGTATGATGGCCTGAGGCTCCTATCTGAAAGCGTTCTGGTTCCTGTTACATACTCAAAAGGCCAGCTGTGCTTTCGTCTGCCTGACCCACTTGGCTTCCGCTCTCAATTATTATTTTTTAAAAATAAAACGTCTGCTAAATGTGTTGAAATACCATAGGCCTAGGGTCTCACACCGCTTTTTCTTTCTAAACTGGTGCCGCAGAAGGTTGAAGCTGGCAGGCTCATCTCCTCCCTGTAAGGACCCCAAGGGAAGGCAGATTCCTCCTGGCTTGGAGGGATCCTCTCAGTTCACACTCCATGGTTCAGTGAGAGGAGTCTTGAGACAGCTCTCTGGCAGGTGAGATGGTTCACCAAGCAAAGGTGCTTGCTCCCAATCCTGATGACCCGAGTTCCATGCCTGGAACCGACATGGTGGAAAGAGAACCAGTTCTTGCAAGTTGTCTTGTGACCTTCACACATATGTCCAGGCATGTGGGCCCATATACCCCCAGACAAGTGAATAAAACATGATTTAAAGTTTATTTTCTGGTGTCACTTTTGATTCTTGGGTGGCATTGTCGGGCACATGGATCAATCCGCTTGGAGATGACTGACCCAAGAATAATACATGTGCACAGACAACAAAGTGAGCAGCCACCAGTTTCTCTAGGAACCAGAGGAGCTGAGGTACCATGGCATAGCCTACTGTCACCCGAAATGCCAGTCACTGAAAAGCATCTCAGAAGTTACCAACTCCCAGAGAGGGACACAGTGACATCAGGATCCACACATTTGATGGCTAAATAGCCAACCAGAGAGGCTGTTTAATGACCAGTCTCAATTAGGATTAGAATTGATGAAGCTCCAAATGATTACTCCCTTTAAAACCCCTTCCCTCAGGGAAGCAGCTATGATAATTCTAGACAAAATTATGCGTTGTGTCTCATGCTTGTGCACACGTGAGCTGCGGTGCAGACAAAACATGTGATCTCACTGGTCTTAGAGACGGTTGCAACATCTCACTGATTCACTCTGCCTGTCTGCTTGTTCCTATCCTCAGCACCATCCCCTCTGCATGATTTCAGTTTCTTGTTGCTGTACCAAAACACCAAACAAAAGCCATTTGAGGAAGAAAGAGTTTTCTCGTCATTGTTTGAAAATGCAGTCCATCATGGCAGACAAAGCATGGTACCTGATGCGTGAGGCAGCTCATCACACTGCTCCTGCACTGGGGAGCAGAGAAAGATGGACGCTGGCACTCAGTTTGCTTTCTTCTTTTCAGTCAGTCTGGCTCCACAGTCCATAGAATGGTACCATCCACATTCAAGGTGTGGTTTTCTTTCTTCAACCCAATCTGGAAACCCACTCCCAGACTTGCTCACAGGTTTGTTTAGGCAATTCCAGACACTATCAAGGTGAAAGTATTAACCACTGCAGTCCCTATATCGAAGGGGACTTCGGTTTGCTCTTTCTCAGTCTAGGGGGAAGATGGGTTTTTAGTGTGCATGTTTCATTCAGCCCCTGGGAAGCAATATTAGCTATTTCTTTTGTAAAGCTGTCCTTGTACATACCTTACCCTTTGCACTGGCTGCAAGGAATGTGTTTGTCCTGGCTTGTGGACAATATGGCTCTGTTTCCTCCTCCAAGCAATAGCACAAGCTAGACTGAACATGACTGTCATTTTCTTCCTGTCTGGACTAGATGTCACGCCAAGACTGAAGAGAGGTCTCTCCCCCAACACAGGTATCCCCATCATCCTATTGTTGGCTCCCTCTCCTTGTCCCCCTCCCAAGAACATGTCTACACTTAGCTTGGCGCTGGCAAGGGCTTTATTCTTCCACATCATGATCCTCCTAGGTTAGTATGGTCATAAACATTGAGTCACTGCCAGAGAGTTTACATGCCGAAGGAAAGAGCCAGTGGTGAGAAGATGACCTCACAGGAGGTGGGTGCCAAGTGGAGGCAGCAGGGATGGTTGCTGGCAGGCAAAATAGGCAGAAACAAAGAGCAGAGGGGACGTCTTTGAAAGAAAAGACTAAGGCTGGGCTCTGAGGAACTGGGGCAGGAGGATCACACTGATGCTCATAGATTCAATATCAGCCTGGGGAGGGGGTCATGGTAAGACCTCCATCTCAAAATAAGAAAGGAAAGAAAGGAGGGAAGGGAAGAAGGCAGAAGGGAGAGAGGGAGGAAAAAGGGAAGGAGGAAAGGGAAGATGGAGATGATGAAGAAATAAAGAAAAAAGAAAGAAAGAAAGAAAAAGAGAGAGAGAAAGAAAGAGAGAGAGAGAAAGAAAGAAAGAAAGAAAGAAAGAAAGAAAGAAAGAAAGAAAGAAAGAAAGAAAGNGGGGCCTGAGCTGAACCCTTCATGTGTATCACAAAGGTTAGATTTAGATAGTGGTGACACTGATCACCAGGCTACATGGTTGAAGGGGAGTCATAATGATGAGAGAAATCTGAATTTGCCGAGTTCCATCACATGGCACATGGAGGTGGGCAGAGAGCGAGCTGGTGTAAAATGTTGAGTTTTCTTTGGGATTCCCCTTAAAAGTAGGAAGAAAACAGTTTGCTGGTGGGTGCTGCAAATAGTCATTAAAAAGAGGAAAGTTAAAGGTCTCGGCATGGAAGTTCTTCTCCGGGAAGGTAGAGTTCAGCGGCAAAGTCCCCATTGCCATGTATAAAATAACAGGGTTATCACATGACACACTGGGTTCTCAGCCTGTGTGCTAACAGGGAGCAGGGGCAAAGAAGTGAGCAGGAGGTGAGGCAAAGACTTCCAAGGTAATTTTGCCTTCAGGGGACTTAAAGACTCGAAGCAGCTGAATTTTGTGGACTGGCTCTCCTAATCATAAATGCTGAGAGCCAGAGAGTCTTCGAGGAGGCTGTGAAAGGACAGGTGCTGGATTGGAAAGAGTGTCTAAGTGTACTTGTGTGTATGCATGCATGCTTACATGTGTATACAATGTATACCTGCACACAGGGTGCACATACATGTATGTGTGTGTGTGTCTACATATGTACCGACCTATATAGAAACTTTCCCTGCAGACGTGGTTAGATATTTAGGACCCAGTGGAAATGCTGTCTCTGCTCAGGCTGGCTGGGACTGAATCTACACAAAATAAAGTCTAATAAAGGAGTGCCACCATCAAAGCAGACTCAGAATAGCTTTCAAATAAAGTATGGTTTCCCCAGGTGAAGGTTTGTCACTGAAATAGTACCTTTTGTCCATACTGTGTTATCCGTTTGTTTTTATTGATACGATATTTCTGATTTTTGTGCTTGTTTTTTGTTTTGTTTTGTTTTTTGTTTTTCTGGGGGATGAAGGAGGAGAGGGTTAAAACTGGGACTACATATTTCCCAAACACATGTACCTCTTCTACTGATCTATACACCAACAACCCGTGTGATATACTATGGAAGGACAATTCCCACATGTGGGTCCTATCTTACCCATCAGTAACAAATCTAGTGACCAGAACCAAAAATAACATTTAAGAAAATATGTATATTCATTTTCTGGTCTGGAGTAGCTTTCTCCTCTTTCCTCCTGAAGCTCAACACTGCCTCCTTCTCCTCCAGGAGTAAGAATGAATTAAAAAACAACCTGGCCTCTTCCTTTACTCCACCAGCTCCTTTGCTGTCTGTGCCTTGGATATCCCAGCACACAGGCTCCAAGTATCTTCTGGAAGAATGGGTCTAGATTCCCCAGGGCACCTCAACGCCCAGGACCTACCCTGAGACTTCACAGTCTGTGAGTGGTAAGAGAATAAGGATAGAGGCCCATTGCCTTGTGAGTAGTGTGTGCAGTGTGTGTGTGTGTGTGTGTGTGTGTGTGTGTGCGGAGTGTGTGTGTGTGTGTGTGTGTGTTCAGATAAGGGTAGGCTGAGCTTGCAGATCAGTATGGATTCAAGGAAAGGAATAGTGGCTGTATGTTCTTTTCCAAGCATGGAAGGAAGTCTGTTCCTTAACCCTGGGTCCTGGACTGTGCTTGGGTGTCTGCTCCTGTTACCTGCTCGGGATCCAGGGCTTCACGGTCTCAGAGCTGGTCCTCAGGAGGTAAAATGGAGAACCTGAAATAGATCGCAATACAGGACACTGGATGATCTCATTGTTCTCTTGTGATGCTGTCCCAGGCTTCTGCTGGTACTAAGGCAAAGCAGCCGTCTCTGTGGGGCCAGTTTCCTGGGGAGTCCTTGGGAAAGAGGGGCCTGCAGTACTTGCAGTAGTCCCAGAAATCAAGAATTTATTGAGGGTTTGCACTGTCAGGACCCATGCTGAACTCCTGTCAAATCATAGAACAGCCCCACGGTCTCTCTATTTCCTAAGTAGTCAGATGAATAATCCCATCCTCAACTCAAATTCCAATAATCACTATATGAATGTACAAAGTTCAATATTATTAGTCCAACTCAGTCTGGATGCAAACTGTGTAAAAGACAGTCCATCATTCTAAAATACTATTCCATGAAAGGATTGCATGTATTTTTCTAGTTCACAAAGTTTTCCTTCAAAACGGCATTTTATCCATTCAGTGGCAAAAAGGCCTAGCGAATAAGGAAGGACCCAAGAGTAGCCCCCAAAGTAGACTAGCAATATTGACAATATTGGCGATCAATCAACAACAACTGCATCAAAGCAAATATGGTTACATGGGAAGAAAGAGGCTAGGCTTTTCTCTTTTGAATGACACCACTATTTCTAGCATCCAAAGCTTATCTTGAAAATGAGAATTTTGGAGAGTTGAGCTGCATTGGTGTTTCCGTCAATGCGTGGGAAAGGAAACCCTCTGGGGCAAAGGGGAAGTTCCGCAGTAAAAATTCACCTCGAACCAATCTTAGCTGGTTTAGAAATATCCAAGTTAAGTTGATCTTGGATCCTGCCATATTACTGAGGGTATTTATCAGCTGTAGAAGTTCCCTGGTAGAGTTTTTGGGGTCATCTATATATACTATCATATTATCTGCAAATAGTGAAAGTTTGACTTCTTCCTTTCCAATTTGAATCCCCTTGATCTCCTTTTGTTGTCTTATTGCTCTAGCCAAAACTTTAAGAATTATGTTGAAGAGATATGGAGAGAGTGTCTTGTTCCTGATTTTTGTGGAGTTGCTTTGTATTTCTCTACATTCAAGTGAAGGTGGATGTGATCACATTTCATT
Source organism: Bramus lutescens (assembly GCA_001685075.1). Lineage (NCBI taxonomy): Eukaryota > Metazoa > Chordata > Mammalia > Rodentia > Cricetidae > Bramus > Bramus lutescens. The sequence goes on along the minus strand of LOEQ01001971.1, from coordinate 191,469 downwards.
GTTCACCTGTATTAAAATTTTTAAAAAAGAATAAAGATTTTTGAAAACACCGTGTAGATTTTCTTCCATAGACATTGTTTCTAAACATTAAAAGGGAAGAAAAATCTGCTTTAAATGAACTTTTTCTGAAAGCCCGAAGGCCCTAGAAATTGATAAATCAAAGAGAGAGACAGAGAGAGAGAGACAGAGAGACAGAGAGATGGAGATAATGTGTAAGAAACTGAGAATTTACAGACCAAAGTGACATAAACAATGACATAAAATCTTAAATAAATTTGAGCAAATGTACTCTAAACACATTAATATGCACCCTGTTCAAATGAGGTTTGTGCTTGAAATTCAAAGTCTGAATCTTTAAAACTCTATAAATATCATACACCATATTAGTAAAATTCGACTTCAAAGTTCAAACAAGTATTGCCATACTTAATTTAAACTCTTGAGAAAACATGAATAGCTGAACATTTTACTATAATGAGGATGAAGGGGGCTTGAGAAATAGCTCTGTGCTAGAGTTCATGCCTAGAATGTGCAAGCCCTAGGCTTGATCCCAAGCACTAAAAATTAAAGTAAGTGGCTGGAGGGAGGATTCGGTGGTTTCAGGAATATACTGCCATTCCAGAGGAATCAGGTTTGGTTTCCCACATCCATGCCAAGTGTTTCAAAGTGTAGCTCCAACTTGAGGGATTTGAACGCCCACTTCTAGGCTCTGCAGACACCTACACTCCTTTAACAGATCCTGTCACAGACACACATGATACACATCATCAGAATATTTTAGTTAAAATCTTAAAAAAAAAAAAACTAAAATAAGAGCTGGCCAAAGACCCAAAGAGCCTGTTGTTGAATGAGAAATCCTGAGCTCAGGGGCAAAGACAGGGCTCGTTGCCTTCCCTGTAGACTAACGTTATCATGAGGTTCTAGTGAATGTCATTAGACTACAGAAAACCAAAGCAAGTGATATGAACACTGGCGGTGAAATCACCTCATGCTACAGGAAATAGTAAACCTGAAAACCTATGGGATTCATGATAAAATTAAATCTAACATTAAAAGGCTCACTAGGACAGAAGATACAAAGTTAATACAAAACAGCACACAGACACAAAATACTCCTAGAATATGTAAGGAATGAAAAGGCCTACTTACAAAAAAACTATGAATATAATCAGACCTCATTACAAATATGTGCCCCCATAAGATATTATATATTCACAGCATCTTTGTTAATAATAGCCACAAACTGAAGACAATTGGACTGTTCATTAAGTTGTTTTAAGGGTCAACAACTTGTTGGGCCTGCATAGGGAACATTGCTCAGCAATATCAAGGATTGAATGGGTGGTTTAGGCAGTAATGTACATGAATCCCAAAAGCATTTTTGCTAAATGGGGGAAAGCAGACTGAAAGGCTATTTGCTCTCTGGGTCTCATGAGCCTCCCTCCTACTTTCTGGAGGAGACGTTTCCATTCAGAGGACACTTCTAGATAATGTCTTTCCTGTCCTTTTCACAGAGGCCAACATGAAAGCCAACTGGAAGAGAGGCACAGACATCATGGTCAGGGTAGTGCGGTAGAGAGGACCAGAGATGCCATAGTATCAGGTTCTATGATGTCCTCCATTAGAACACTCCCTCTTTGGAGGAACGACTGTCCTATCTATCACAATCTCCAAAGCTTCCATGAAGGCTGGGACCTGCTGATTTCCACAAAGCTGGGAAAGGGACGTCCCAGCTCCCTTCCCTTCCTCTCCTCAATGTCTCAAGGTCTGGAGCAGCCTAGAGTTTTCTTGGCTGGACACTCCTGAGAGTAGAGGATGGGAATGGCAAAGGAAAGTGTGCTGTCTCATGGAACCAGAAAAATGTGGGTTTCCAAGAGGAATTGTCTCCCTCTTTTTATATTTGCTTAAAACTATAGGACAATCATCCACCAAATTTTGATTTTGTGGTCAAGTCTGTTATAAGACACAAACATTTATTCACTGAAAGAAATTTTCTTCTAAATAAGCATTAGATTGTGCTGGTGCAGGTTTCCAGCTTGACTTGTGGATCTGTAGGGAGAGGAATGGAAAGGAAGAGCAAAGAGGTTAGAAGGACCGTCAGATTCTAGGGTCTCAGAGCCCGAGCACGTGGCCTCCTTTACGAAATGCTTAACTGCAAAGCAGGCAACAGGTTGAAGTGTAATCAACACATGCCTACCCACCAGGGTCCCCTCCACGCAAATCAAAGAGGAGTGGGAGACCTAGAGAGGAAGCCATTCTAAGTGTGCGAACCCAGGTCACTAGGTCAAAAACCTTTGGTAAAGCTCAGACTTGCTGAAGCTGAGACAGTACTGTTGCCCTGAATTCCCTGCTAACTCAGCAAGGTCGGGCTTGTGAGTGCAGGACTGAAGTTAGGGTCCTGCTGATAATGAGCGGATCCTTTGGGGGACAACAGAAAGGAGCTTGTGGCTTGGTGGCTAACGGTGAGAGTCAGTCAGTGGATCCGTGTGTTCTCCGCACCCTGCTCTTGTCCATGCCGCTGCTCCCTCAAATGGCAAGGCACCTGTTTGCCTTAGGGCCTCCACTCTAAATCACTTTCCACCTGGAACACTTGGTCTCCACCTGCTCCCTCGGGCCAGTCTTTAAGCCTTGCCCTCATTGAGGTCTGGTCAGATTCATGGCTCAAATTGAAACTAAGCCACGGTCTGAAACCAAATACTCCTTGCTTTTCAGTTTCATCAGGTCCCGTTTACTGATTGTTGACCATAGTACCTGTGCAAATGATGTTGTGTTCAGAAAGAATAAAGAGAGAAAAGGCATGGATTTAATGAAATTTAGTCAAAGTATATTGTATGAAAAAAGCCATTTTCAATTTTACAAAATGGACAGGTATATTTTCTGATAGTGAAGGGAAGCACACAGTCTTTCTTTTATGCTCTGTAAGCACTGACTTTCTTACAACACTACAGTCTCTAGAAGTAGAGGGAGCATGAATTCAACTGCCGTTACAACTTCCTGTGTAGAGATGGTGCCTCTCTCCTCGTGTCGTGTGTGGAGGCTCTTCGGCTTCTTGTCTTCTCGTTTAGGCTCCTGGAAGTTCCAAGCCCCTTTGGTCTCCTCAGCTCCTGCTAATCCCAGAGACCCTTTGGCGTGGTTGTGATTCCCCACACATTCATCCTACACCCTGACTCTTCCCTGTTCCGTATTTGCTGGCAGTGAGGTAAAGGACATGCCACCCCTAAATATGTCACTTCAGATTCCTGGGTATTGACAGCAGAAATCCACATGTGTGTGCATGTGCACACATATGTATGTGTGTGCACGTGTGTGTGTGTGTGTGTAAACTTGTACATTTAGGTGTTTGTGCACATGTATTGAGACCAGAGGTCAACCTTGGAAATAATTTCAGGGAGCTACTCATTTCTGCCTCCCAAATGCTGAGATTAACACCACACCCAGGTAGATTATATGGGTTCTGTGGAATCAAACTCATATCCTCATACTTATAAAGCAAGCACTTGGCTAACAGAGCCGTCTCCTTAGCCTTGATTGCAGAAACTTGGAGTGAATGCCAAGTCTAGTGCAAAGGGACACAGATGATGCTTCTTATTCTGGTGGGTCAAAGGGATGACTTTTAGAAAGATATAACTGCATTCTGTCACATTACATACAGTCCAGATTTTGTCAAGGCTGAGGCAACCCCATAACTCTCATTGCTCAACCATCTTTTCCCAGAAGTCCAAATTTCTGCATGAGATCATTATGAGCTAAGTTAGGAAAGGCAAGGAGATTTTAAAGCTAAGTCTTAGAGTCTGTAGGAATGCTCCAGGAGCCAGAAAAATGGAATTACACAGTATCCAGAGTATGTGGCATAGAGCTCAATAGTTCATTGATTTATTCTGGCTTCATTTGCCTACAGGCAAAGGCCTTTGAATATTATTTGTGTTGATTGCAACACCGCTGATGACAAGAAAGAGGGGTGAGATAGACAGCAGATGTCCAAACCCCAAATTAATGAAGGGGGTCTATGCAAGTCACCTGGAAAAATCTCTCGTCAACCAGAGACTCAGTCAAGGAGAAAACTAACAAACGCATATCAGGAGTCAACACAAAGAGGTAAGTGGGCAAGCAGGATGAATTCAAATTGTACGTGAACCCTAAAGCTGGGACAACTGACCCTTTCAGAAACCTGTCTTGTTTTTGACCTATGAGGAACATTCTTCAGAGGTGAGTGTACAAGATATCTAGGCACTGTTTGTGTAAGCAGCGGGACAGATAGCAGAGGTGAGTGTTGGAGGATGCTGTTTCTGGGAACCGAGTGCTAGGACTACAGTGTGAGCTAACACACCCAGGTAATGGGGTGCTAAGAATCAACCCCAGGCATTGCGCATGCGGGGCAAGTGCTCTACCAGCTTAGCTCTATCAACAGCAGCAACAAAGGTTTAGGACTTTTTTCCCCCTACATTTTCAAATGACTTTTTTCTTTTGAGATTTTTTTATTTAACTTTTTCCATATATTTCATTATTGTCTCTCCTCTCCCCAACTCTTCCTAGATCCTCCCCACCTCTCTACCTACACAACTTTTATGTGTTTTCTCTTAAAAAGAAAAAGAAAAACAACAGCAAAAAGTAAAAAATCCAAACAGATAATCTGAAAGACAAATAAGACTAAAAAGAAATACCAGAACAAAAATCCCACAATGAAACAAAACGTGGGACCCATCTTGTTGTGCCATCTACCACTGGGCACGGGCCATGCCCTAGAATGTGGCTGATATACCTACCCAGTGACACCACAATAAAGAAAACTGGTTCCTCTCTCCCTGTACCCGTCAGCATCAAATCGCTTCCTGGTTAGTGGTGGAGCTTTGTCTCCACTTCCCCTCCTCAGTGCTGGGGTTTTGTCTGGTTTGAGCCTGTACAGGTCTTGTGTGTGCTGCCACTGTCTTTGTGAGCTCATTGTGCATTCATCCTGTTCTGTTCGGAAAAGGCTGCATCCTTGGAGTCATCCGTCACCTCTGGCTTGTACAATCTCTCCACCTCTTCTTGCACACAGATCCCTGAGCCTTGAGGTGAGGGGTTTGATAAAGACATCCCATTTAGGGCCGAGTGCTTCAAAGTCTCCCTCTCTCACCCTCTGCACGCTGTCTAGTTGTGTATCTCTTTGTCAGTTACTGTCTACGACAAATATACGCTCCTGATAACTGACAGTTGCACACATGAGTCTATGAATATGTCATTAGGAGTCATTTTATTGCTATATTCCAAAGGCTTTTTCAAAAAATTGTTCTGATTCTTTAATTCTTCAATAACAGAACCAGGAAAAACCAGGAACTAGTAGAGGATGTAATTATTAATCATATTAATGTATCCAAGCACAGCAGCTAGTATAGAGGGGCAGCTGCTTGATAAACAACACTGGCCATGCCTACCACTCTCCTAGAAGTGTAATTGAACCTCCATATTGTTCTTCTCCCTCCCACTCAGCCAAGCCCCAGCTGAAGGCTGTGAAAGCCTTGCTTCCAGGGAAATGTTGAACCTACGCACAAGAAAGCTCAGCTAATTGGTTTGCTATCCAGAAACACTGACCATTCATTCCAGAAAATCAAGGCTCTAGGGTAGCTTGTCCCCTGCCCTCATGTCACCAGCCATGGTTGAACCTCCACCCATGATGTAGGTGGGTCATCTGTCTATGTGTTACTTTCATTGGTTAATAAAGA
>LOEQ01001971.1:168713-180594 GCA_001685075.1 Bramus lutescens | reverse complement strand
TAGATAGATAGATAGATAGATAGATAGATAGATAGATAGGTAGATAGGTAGATAGATGATAAATAGATAGAAAAACTTCACCAAACCAGATACTCAAAGCAACTATCAGAAATCAACTGTGAACACCCCTTTAAGGCATTCGGCTGGAGTTCCTTATGCAGAGTGTGAGGCAGAACAGAGCATTCCCCAACTGAGGCTTTCAAGTACAAGAACAAATAGCAACCAGTATAGATGACATCATCAAATGGGGGTTCTCACAACATTCAGTAGAAACTGACTGGGGAAGTTGAGGAAATCACAGACGTAGCAGGTCATATACCCATGAGACTCATGAGCAGCAATGGGCATAGCTAGCTAAATACTAAAATGAGTTGGTTGCATATTACCTGTTGTTCCCAAACCTTATTATCTATAAAATCACCTCTAAAACTTAGTAAAGCAACACGTGCCAGTAGCTCATCCATGTGCATTCCCATCTGTCTGTCAGGTGAGGGTCTAGATTTTCTTCAAGTTTGCAGGAGATTCTCAGTGGCCTCCAGGGCCAACTCACTGTGCCAGGGGACATGTTTAAAAGATACCAGTGAGGACGAGAGTGGGGAGATGTCTTGGGTGGCAACTGGAACTTGTTTAGAATCTTGAATCATAGAATCTGGATAGACAGCTATAGCCAGACAAGAGCATTCTTGGTAGAAACAAGGCATGGAGGTGCTGTGCATAAAACATGTTGGAAATTGTGCTTGGGTCTAAGGAGATATTAAAGTCTACATTTCAGATTGGAGAGGTAAATTCAAGAGATTATATGAAATAATGATTATAGTTAAAGTAATGTATTATGTATTTGGAAATTACGAAAAGGTAATTATTTAACTCCCTTGCCCCCCTACACACACATACACACATACACAAATCAAAACATAGGTATGTAAGGTAATGTATGTTAGCTAGCTTTATTTGTCTATTTTTCCTTTTTGTTTTTAAGATTATGTATGTAAATATTTGTTAGTATGTACAAATAAGTATAGGTACCACAGAGAACACAGGTGTCTGTCCCCTGCCCCTCAAGAGCTGGAGTTATTGGTGGTTATGAGTCATCTGACAAGGGTGTTAGGAACCAAATTCATGTCTCCCACAAGAGCAGGACATGTTTTTAACCCCTGAGCTATCTCTCCAGCTCTGTATGCATACATATTTAGAGCATCATGCTGTCAACTACAAATTGATACAACTGCCTATAGTGATATTTCATTTGTTTTTTATTAGATAAAACATGCCTGAAGGTCAGAAAGTAAAACAGCTGCCCTGGTCAGCTTTACAGACCAGGCAGTGGTGACACACACCTTTAATCCCAGTAGCCACACTGGGCGGTAGTGGTGCACACCTTTAATCCCAGCACTAGAAGGGAATATAAGATGGGAGGAGACAGCTCTCAGTCAGTCTCTTGTTGATGGGGGTTTCTGTCCCTCCCAGTCCTGCCAAGTCAGGCAGCTGTTAAGTCACAAAGAAATACACAGAGGTCTATATTAATTATAAAACTGATTGGCCTTTTATCTCAGGCTTCTTATTAACCCTTATAACTTAAATTAGCCCATTATTCTTGCCTGTATTAGCCACATGGCTTGGTACCTTTTTCGGCAAGGCGGTCACATCTTGATTCCTCTGTGTCTGGGTGACGACTGCAGACTGAAACTTCCCTCTTCCCAGAATTCTCATTGCCCACCTTTACTTCCTGCCTGGTTGCCCTACCTATACTTCCTGCCTGGCTACTGGCCAATCAACGTTTATTTAAAATACAAGTGACAGGATACAGACCATTGTTCCACAGCAGTCTCATTCTGAGGATTCCTGAAGGCAGGATCACCATTTTGGACTGAGGTAGAGGTAAGAGCCAGTGGCTGATTGCTTTGCTTTTCTGACCTTCAGGTTGAACCCCAATATTTGTTTATGGGCTTTTATTATTTATGCTACAACTGTCACTTCTTCTTTAAATGTATTAACATCCATTAATATTTCCGAAGTTTGAGAATGAAGTTGGAAATCAAATTGGTGCATATTTGCTAAGTAGCAGCCACATTCAGAGGAAGGGATAGACTCAGTTGCAAAGAAAGATGGCGGCTCAATTGTGACTAGTACCGCCTTGTGTCCTGTTGGTACTAAAACAGCCTGGTGGCCAAGCAAGGGCATGCAGGGCGAGTCAGAGCTGGCCACCTGCTCAAAAAGTAGCAAGTAGCATTCACAGAACAGCTGCATAGCTACATAATCTGGCCATACAGGCTGGTATACACAAAGAAACAGAAAGTATTCTCAAGCCAAGATTCCACCTTATAAACTATTCCAAAAGGGTGCTTGGGGTTGGGGTCACATGCCCATGGAACAATTGTTACTCCTGGAATCTACCTGAAGAGTTAAGAGCTCGTGTCCTTGGATCTCCTAGATTCAAGCTTCTTCTTCCTTAGTGGTAGTCTTTTGATTTCCTGCTTCCTTTTGAGGGATTTATAAAGAAGATGAGCAGAAGCTGGTAGCAGGGCTCAACAGAGGTAAAGGAAATTTTAAAATATGAGACAAAAAAGTCTGAGATGAAACTTGTTCCAAGTTGAGGGTCAGCAGTGTCTGTTTCCTACCAGTTGGAGTATCCAACAAGATCATAATAAAGGTCATTGTTGGTGCTACCCAAAATGGTCAGGTGAGAGACTGGTGACAGCACATGACAAATTTAGTAAGCTCACGTCTGACACATGGCCTCTTTCATTCTACAGAGTGCTTTTAGCAGGAGGTATGGGGACAGACCAAAAGATGATGGAAAAAGAGTTCACCAAGCAACTCAAGAGGAGCTTATATTTTTGCTTATTTCTTCCTTCAAAAACTTGTCTGTTGTTCTTCCCAACTGAAGGCAAAGAGGGTAAGAAACAACAGCAATAAAAAATAATAATTAAAAGCTAAAACAATTGAAATAAAATGGTGAGACTCCATGTCCCCAACATGGTGAGAAACCTGTGCTTGTGTGTGTGTGTGTGTGTGTGTGTGTGTATACATGTGCATGCATGTTTTTGTCTGTCTGTCAGTTCATCTGTCCATCTGTCTGTCTGCCTGCCTATCATCATCAGAGTAATAGAAAATAACAAGGGCTGCAGGTTTGTCCTGAGGAATGGCAAACAAAAGGAAGAGCAGATTCCCAAGAAAGTAAGATGATCTGAAGCCCCAGCTGCATCTTGGAGGGAACATGAAGCTATCACCATTGCAATGACATTAGCTGCTGCCCTTGGTGCCCTGCCAGGGCGACTGTCTACTGGTTTTGATGAGCCCTGCTTGTGTGTTTGTTTGGGCCAAACAGTGATTTAAATTAAGAGGATTGTCTGGGTACCAAAGTCAGACTTGATGCTCCCCAGTTTCTCACAATCATTGTGTTCTGAAGAAGTTTCAGACCACCTAGGGTTCACCCTCTTTAGATCCCACATATCTACAGCAGAGTTGATGATTTCTTCCCAGCCACCTGCCATGGCTTCAGGGCTATGTGCCTAAATCAGCATGACTTTAAGATACAGAATTCAGAAACCGGTCCAATATCTCCCTACTCCTCTCCTCCCAGCAGAACACCCCAGTATCAAGTCACAAGTCATATCCGCTGATCACAGTAAACCCAATCACCTTTCCCCTTTACTAGCACCAGAACTTTCCATGGGCCCCTCCTTGGCTGACCTACAGGTCTCTGGTTTAGAATGAGACCACTGAAATGCAGAATTCCTATTCTTAACCTTTTCCCAGGGGAACAGCATGTTAGATTTTTCTAATTCGTGTGCTTATCCTTGTCCTGATCCAGTGTGTACCTGTCTCCTGCTTGGAGGTAGTGTCAGGAAAAGATCTCAGTACTGGACCCGGAATCCTGTGGGCAAACCTAGCAGGGGCTGGCTGCCTGCCCTGACTTCCAAGAATTGCTTACCTCCAATTCCCATGGACCCCGCTCATCTTCTGGCATGGCTTCTGCCAGGAGAGCTTGGTGCCAAGTGTTTACGTGAAGAAGCGTGTGAAGGTTTAACTTCTCACTCTTGAGCTTTCCCTTACATCTGACCCCACCCTGGAAGAAACCAGCCCCTTTCCTGCACATTGTATTCATGGCANAAGCCTCTGCAGCCTACCAAGCCCTGACTCCGGGGGAACGGGAATTTGCATGGAAAGGTGCTGGTTAAAGAGGTGCCTGGGGTTGGGGCTGCGGACACCTGGAGACAAAGGCTGTACACACCTTGCTTATGCTTTTTTTAATTGTTTTTATGGAGCTATACATTTTTCTCTGCTCCCCTCCCTTGCTTATGGGTTTCGTGTGATAAACCATACTCATTTCTAACGGTATCAGTTATCAGTTCTGCTCCATCTCCTATAGTGGAGAATTCAGACAGTCAAGTCTTACCCATAAGCCTTTCTTAACTACCTCACTCCAGGTCAACAACTTGAGGAGGTTCTCCTGTTCTGGGATGGTCTCGACAGTGGGTTGGACCATAGGAATGTGTACTCGGAGTCCATTTTGTTAAAAAAAATAGGCTGGTTTGAGGGAATCAAGGAGATGGAAGAGCATGCATGAGTAGTGGTGACCTCGAGTTTACCCCTGACCGATAGGTATGATCACGGTTGTCAAGCCCTTCATTAGTGCGCCCAACATAGAAGTCATTGCACAGGATGGGAAAGATGTAGAATGATGAGGCCCAGAAATCCCCACCAGAACTATATCCCACAATGATGGGGGTGTTGGTATAAGCATCTTCCTCTATGACCTGGGGACATGATTTAGCTGGGGCAAATGCCACAACAACAATAGAAACAACCTCACCTCCTGTGCTTTGAACTAGTGGCCTTTTCTCCTCCTCATGAGTCATATTCAGCAAAATATAGCCAAGAAAATTCCCATGAGAGAGGCTGAGGTGAAAAAGCCACTTCTGCTGCTCTGTCCCTCCCCCTCCCATCCTCTCCCTGAACAAATGAATGTTGCCACGTGGTTTACTGTCAGGAGACTCCTGAGAGTGACTGACTCAGAGCTGAGTGACATGGTGACACACAGGCAGAGAAGATCAAGTCCTATATACACCTGACAAGCTAAAGGTTTTCTCTGTTCTCAGGTCTGTCTGTGTGTGCACTTCCTCCAGCGTTCAGGTACAATCTGCTGCTTCATCGTATGGCCACACCAATACTGAGATCTGCCAGTGTTTCTGGGGACAAGGCACTCTTATTATAAGGTCACAGCAGCATCTATGAGTCAATGGTGAGCTCCAGAAGGCAGGCTTGGTTTAGATATTGAGTTCCAGGCCAGTTAGGGCTACATAGAGAGACCCTTTCTCATAAAATTAAAAAAAAAAAGAATAAGGAAGAAAACTCGAGGGTGCTGGTCATACTTTCTTGGAGGCCGCTGTCAAGAGCACTGGAAATAGCCTCAGCAGCGGGCAGGTGTTTGGTTCAGCCTCTTGGAAATAAACAGGCCACATTCTTACATTCCCAAGGCAGGAATACAATAGGCAGAGCACATGGTGTCAGAGACAATTTGTTCAGAGTCATTGTTTTGATTCTTGGTAAAACAGGGTATAGTGAGGGCAGATGTCATGCCAACGCACACTGGGCATTTATTGAGCTGCAAGAAGCACCAATGGGTGAGCTCGTTGCATTGCCAGGAGGCGAGCAGTCACTGTGAGTGCTGCAGTGTCAGCAGCAGCAGGCTGCAAGGAACGACCTGCTTCAATGCACGGGCCAGGCGGCCCAGCCTGAGGGGCACAGTATTCTTCTTTATATCATTTCTGATGATGTGGGATTCCCCTCTGCATGCTGTGAATATGTTTTTATTACCATTGGTTAATAAAGAAGCTGCTTTGGCCTATGGCAGGGCAGAGTGGAGCCAAGCGGGAAATCCTAACAGAGATACAGAGAGAATAGGTGGAGTCAGGGAGACACCATTTAAGCTGCCGAAGAAGAAAGATGCCCAGAACCTTTACCAGTAAGCCACAGCCTCACACGGATTAATAGAAATGGGTTAAATTAAGATGTAAGAGCTAGCCGGGAATATACCTAAGTGTTATAATTATTATGATTTTTGTGCGATTATTTGGGTCTGGGCCGGGAAATGAACGAGAGGTTTCCATCTACATGGATGAAAGAAGGTCAGACTTCATTTTACTCTGCCAGTGGGATATCTTGTACAACTGTCAAAAGCTTTCCTGAAATTTATAGGTGTGTGTGTGTGTGTGTGTGCATGTACACATATGCGCACGTGCACATACTTTTGCACATATGTGTACAGGCTTATGGAAGCCAGATGTTAACTTCTGTTTTCTTTTGTCAAGCAGACGCCACCCACCTTGCTTTTGAGATAAGGTCGGCCAATGGCCTGGGATTCACCAGTTTTGCTAGACTGGCCAGTAAGACCCACAGATCTACCTGTCTTTCTGCATTCGGCCTTTAAGTTAGAACCACCTCACTGGACGTAATGTAGGTTTTGGGGATTAAATCAGAGTCTCACACCTGCCATGGCAAATGTTTTACTCACTGTGCTCACCTCAGCCCTTGCATGAAACTTCTCATTCTTTGATGTAAAAACCCTGCAACGGGGGAGTCGGCTTTGGGAATATGTCATGGGGGGTCTTCCTCTGGTTTAATCCTCAAAATGTGCCATTCTTTCCCAGTGCCTTTTCTTTTCCAGAAATTTCCAGTCTGTCTCCCAAGACTAACAAAATGAGTTCCACCTCTGAGTGTCTGGCAGTGCCAGCCTCAGGCCCACCCACAACCTATGAACTGGAAACTATGGGTGCCCACTTCAATGATCTGTGCAAACAAGCACTCCAGGAAGATTCAAGCTCTGGATCCACTTGAAGACCATTTTTCTAGGGCAGCCGATCCTATCCAGTAACTCCTATGACTGATAATCTGGGCTGAGGCCAAACCATGATCCAATTCAGATAAAGGTTTCATCATTACACAACTTTTAGGTCACTTTTGGATCGCCTCTGGTTATTGAAATTCATAGTGACAACCAGGGACCCTGGAAACGGACACATCCTGAGTCCCCACCACTACACTTTGTCATCTCTGTGCACTCTGGGTTCTGGAAAGTGATGTGGTCTCCTTGGCATGGCTTCCTTTGTCAAGCAGTTTCTTACTGCCATTGCTATACTAAGATCCACTGAGAGATAGTAGGTGCTTTGTTAACACTCTATTCATTGATGGAAACGGTGTCGAAGGCAGTCATCACGTTTTCCTGAAAGGTCCCTTTGTCTCCTCTGTGTCACCCAGAAACACGCCTATTTATACACTGTGAGCTCACTTCCAACAGCTGGGTCCATTGTCACACAAGTAGAATTAGATGGATGAAAGGGTCATTCTCTATTGTCTCCATCTTCAGTGAGCTGGTTGCTGTATCTTCCAGGCTAGAGATCTCCAAGAACTTTAATGTGTCACTAGGGATGTCTGTAAGATCCAGCAGAGTGCAGTGCACTTGCTGATGCTGTGGTTTTGTCGGCTACCTTCCTCACACCACACTGAGGCAGGCTAGATAGACAGGAAAGCAATGGGGTCACATGAGAGAAAGCCTGAGAAAGGAAGCTCGCCTTGCCTGTCCTGCTGAGGAGGAGTCAGAAAACCCCAGGCACCACATATAACTCAAACTGCCTGCATGACAGCGCATGTATTCAAGAGACGTCTTGTCAAGGACAGCAACCAAACTTGTGCTTATTTAAGACCAAAATTAAGTGTTACCTTGAGTTTCCTACACTTGCTTCTCTTCCTGAATCTAATAATGTCCCCAGGCCACCTTATAGCTTTGCTTGCTGGACTTTTAATCGTGCTGTAAACTCTATCTCTGTATGAGTTACTTTTCTATTGCCTTGATGAAATGCCATGCCCCAAAGCAACTGATGGATGAGTTTATTTTGACTTATAGTTCCAGACGAAACGAGCTGGTCCTGGAGAAGATGCATGGCACCAGGCAGGCATGGTGGCAGGAACAGGACTCTGAGAGATCATACACTCAGAGAGCAAACTGGAAGCAGGTGAGGGATGACGAACCCTCAAACCCTCCCATAAGGTACTGTCTATTCCACAGTACCACAGATTAAAGACTAAATGTTCAAATACTAGAGCCTGTGGTGAACATTTCTCATTCAAGCCACCATAGCCTTTGAACAATGTTAAAGAGGTGGCGGTGGCATCCTTTGGAGGAATAATTTAGAAGCCAACAAAATTGTTATTATCCATTTCACACACACACAGAGACACACTTGAGAAATCCATACTTGTCTTCCCCTTCTCTGTCTCTGTCTCTCTTCTCTATCAATTTATTTATCATTGCATGTGCATCCGAGTGTGTGTGTGTGTGTGTGTATGTGTATGTGCATGTCACAGCATGTATATGCTGTCAGAGGACAACTGGCACTCCTTCCACAGTGGGTTCTGGTAGCGAAACTGGTTGTCAGGTTTGCACAGCAGGTAATTTTTCCTGCTGAGCTAGCTCACCATCCCTCTTTGCTTTTGTTTGTCTCACCACAAAAATGACAACCTGGTTTGTCTTGGGTAGAAGCATCTGAGCAGAACCCATCAGGAACTGCCCACCAGTGTGGTATGGAGCTCTGTCCATGTTGACCATATCTTCTGGCTTCTGACTTATCTTGCCTTATATTCCCACTTGAAAGGAGACACTGTGATTGCAGACTTTGTGTGTCCTATGAACAGACAATTTCCCATTGTTCACCTCTATGTCCACATCTCAGGTGAAGCCTGGTACTTGGGGGTTGTGGGGGTTTGAATGAGAACTGTCTCCCATAGGCTCGGGTGTTTGAACACTTGGTCCCCAGTCAGCAACACTGTTTCTAGAGGTTGTGAAACCTTTAAGAGGTGCAGCCTGGCTGGAGGGAGCACATCTGGGGAGTGGTTTCATGCCGCTGCTGGTTTTCTGTTTCTGCTTCCTGGGTATGCAGTGTAAATGTGCTCTCTCTGCTCCCTGCTCCACTGCCTGCCGCCATGTTCTTCTGCCACTGTGGACACTCGGCTTTCTAGAATCATAAGCCAAAGCAAACTCTTTCTTCTATAAGTAGCTTTTAGTCATAGTGTTTATCATAGCAACAGAAAAGGAACTAATGTACAAGTTCTCTGATAGCCCACCACACTCCTATCAGAATCCTATATCAGCCAAATACAAGCTCATTACTCCAGGGTCTAGCTCTCAAAGTTCCAAGCTCATCTGGTAACTTAGAGAGCTGTTACTGTGTAGATTGCTTGCCTCCCAGAGCTTCTACTTGAAAGATGAAAAGTGGGGTCCCCAAATTTACACCTCTTTCAAAAAAGCTGATTGATTGATGTGTGTGTGTGTGTGTGTATGTGTGTTGATTCATCATTTGTGCTTATTTCTGAGAAATATATCTTCTGTTTATCTGTCCATTTATTGATTAGACTATCTGAGCTTTTGATATATGTCTATTCATTTATTTGCTTGGTTGTTTGCATTGGATTCTTTGTTCCTTTACATTTTTAGGTTCATCTGATGTTCCTTGTCCAGGGACTGAACTATCAGAATGACTGCTGTAGGCTTGCTAATGGAAATATGCAATCTCCCTCTGGTCACTGCAGCCCTGTTCCTCTTCTATTCACAGTGCAGTATTTCATTCACATTCTTAGGATGGTGTAACAAGTTGCCTAGCAACTGCAATGGAGGAGACGAACAAAGGTAATCCAGATTTCCTCATCTTTTCCTAACTTTCATTTGATACAATGACTGGCTTGGCATCAGGAAAACAGTTCACTGCTTTGCCCAAAGTAAAATCTGTGGAGAATGTTAAAACCACACAATGACCTTTAGAAACATGGTACACTCTATGGTATTTACTGATAGACACCCAGACACATGTAATAAGATTATAGATCAGCCTCATGTAAGATAAAGTTTGCTTGGGGAGAACAAAACTGTTCCCTGTGGGACCAAAATTAGGTACAAAGCAATTAACTTTAAGCAACCAAAAAACTGACTCTATAAAAATTTCATTTCAAAATAGCTTTTAACCGTGAGCTCATTACCAGGCATCTTTACTATGTGAGAGACAAACAAGTCCCTGGAGATGGAAAATGCAAACTCAATTTTAAGTCACCGCCTCAAATGTGGGAATTAAATCAGCCTTGGATCTGACCTCTTACAAGGGTCAGTCGTTTCCCTAGCTTCCTGACCTCTCCAAGCTCTACTATACTCAGAAAAGGAAATCTTCTCATTTGTGAAGATAGACTTTGGGATTCAATTCGACTGATGGTTTGTCTGTGCAAAATTAAACACATCCAACTCAATTCTATCTTCTCCTGGGGGTGAGAGTTTTGGAGGGCCAAACTTTTCGCTCAGTAAATCTTCATTTTTAGAGTGTATGATGTCACCTGGCACATGGAAAACAAAGACGATATTAACTGTTAAACTGATATGTGAATGAAACATTAGTCTTTTTGAGAGAAAGTCTCACATACCCTGGGCTGGCCTCAGTCTCACCATGAAGCTGAGGGTGATATGGAACATCCAATCCTCTTACCTCCACCTTTTGAGTACTGAGATGGCCGGTGTGAGCCTTCCACATCTGATTATTTTAAGCTGGTGCAAGGGATCAAATCCCAGGTTTCCTACATGCTTAGACAGGACTTTATCAACGTGTTATGCCTGCCACTGAAAAGTGAGTAGCTTTATAAATGGTTATAATGTGAATGCCACTGCTTAAGGTGTGGAACAAACCAGAAAAACACAATGAAATAAAATGTCCAGAACCTCATAAACTGGCACTTGCTAGGATTCTTTGGAGGTATTCTTCCCATTCTCTGTGCCTTTGCATACATGTGAGTATATAGTACCAACATGACACTGGTAACATATCACATTCATGGAACAACATCAACAAGAAAGAGCATACACGTGTGTGCCATCAGGAGGATCAGGGAAGCATTAGAGAGTAGGATCAAGGTGGCTCCATCCTTCTGGGCTTTCAAAACTCAGCAGAGTGCTCCAGAGGGAAGAGCAAGGTATCCCGCCGCTCACTTACTTCTCATCCACAGATGAGACAGAGGACAGATTTCTCTGAGGGTGGGCACCCACTGGTCCCACTGCCAATGTGTTCAACTATACAGGGGGTTTCCGCGAGCCTCCTAGTCCCCGCACAGGGAGGAAGGTTCCTCCCTGTGAGGATGCACTGCCACGGGGCAGAAATGCAGCTGCCTATGCTTCACCCTCCACCACACCTTATGCAGCTACAACTCTGCGCCCTTGTGATGGGGCTCTTTTAGAATGTGGTCCATGATGGCGGCTGATCCACAAGACCTCTTCACTCTTGACAATCCACAGCCATGCTAACACAGTCAAATGACGGCTGGAACACAATGACATTAGCTTCTCTGACTCTTGAGACATAAGAAAGGCTGAGACCTCTGGTTTGCAAACCAACATGGTGCCAGATCCCTCAGGGAGCAAATAGGCTTACACGAGGGGACAAACACACAGCTGATGCCGTCTGTGCACCTGTATCAAGCCAGACATCTCTCCATAATACCTGCTGGTATGAATGAGAATGCATAAACCCTGTCTTAGAGCCATCTTCACAGTAGCTATGCATCCTCAAACTAAGAGCCTACATCATACGAAGCCAGTCCAGGTTAACCCCACAATAACCACACAGCAGCCTACCACCCTGATGAGCTTCCTACACAGCCAACTGACATATAGATCCTGAACATACATTTACTGCTGCCAGTTTTCTCAGAAAAGTACCAGAAATTAACACCGCAGAAAAGACAATCTCTTCAATAAACAATACTAGGAAAATTGGATGGCCAACCACAGTAGAATAAAAGCCCTTCCTTCCTTCCTTCCTTCCTTCCTTCCTTCCTTCCTTCCTTCCTT
>LOEQ01001971.1:144101-168708 GCA_001685075.1 Bramus lutescens | reverse complement strand
CTTCCTTCCTTCCTTCCTTCCTTCCTTCCTTCTTCCTTCCTTCCTTCCTTCCTTTCCTCCTTTCTTTCATTTGTTTTTCGAGACAGGGTTTCTCTGTGAAACAGCGCTAGCTGACCTGGAACTTGCTCTGTAGACCTGGCTGGCCTCAAACTCACAGAGATCTGCCTGTCTCTCCCTCCCAAGTGCTGGGATTAAAAGTGTGTGCCGCCAGCTCTATATTTCATCATAACAAGCATCAGCTCAAAGTAGATCAAAGATTTGGCTCATTTGTAAGAAAACACAGACAAAATTGAGAACCCTAGAGAGTTGTTGGAGAACAAGGCCTGTATCTGGAATTAAACTAAAAGTCACTCATGTTGCACTCTGGCAAAGTATTTATCTATATTCTGCCTGTGACCTAAAAATCTAAGTGAGGCTGAGTTCTAAGGTAATGGGCTAATTTGCCTGGCAGAAGGAGGTTCAAAACAGCGCAGCATTCAGACTGTGGCATGGTTGTTTTATACTCCCTTTAGCCAGGTTTACAGTGGGAGGGAACAGAAGGCAAAGCGAAGGGGTCTCTGCAGGTGTCGTGGCAGCCAGGGAAATGATTCACAAAGAGGAGAAAATGAAAACTCAGTTCAGCTGACTTAGGCTGGATCAAACTTCTAGAGAATCTGATGCCAGGGAATTTATTTCCAGCACGTTTAAACACAATAGAACTTCGAAAAAAAGTTTCTAGGCAACTATCATTCCAATTCCAAGTGCACAAGAGGTGTGAGTGCATAGAAATTTCTTTGTAAAGCACACATGATCATGAAGATGGGATCTAGTGTAAAGGCCCAGGATCTAGTGTGGGCTCTGACCGTGATAACATAGAGGTCAGCAGGCATTAAGAATACATAAGCATACATGTGATATCTTCCCTAGCTTGAGCTGGGTTATATTAAGTGAAAGATGATAAAGATCTAGGGAGGGGAAATCTGGGATAAAAGTTCTGAGGGATTTGGGTGAGGTCTGCCTCTACAGATAGCAGAAGGTAACCAGGTCTTTAATCATATCTACTAAACAGATTCTTCCTCTTTTGAAGAAACGGCCCGGAGTATCATTTCCCTAGTTCTTATCTGTGAATACAAGGACCTTTGTGCCCCCAACAGTAAGTCAGAAATACGTGGCAATGTGGGAAATACACCCTGTGGTGAACAAGTATGAAGTTGTTTAAAGATGCAAACGTCAGAGGCAAAGCAGTATGGACAGTGGACAGTGGGTGAGCACTGTGATTTTCTTTCAAGCTCCATTTGGAAAAACACAGTTTGTCAGAAGAAAATGGGAAGTGTGCACTGAGGCAAGGTCCTACCCATAATGCTCTAGGCTACAGAACTGAAAACCCATTTTTGAAACACTCATTAGAAAGGAGAGTTGGCTTTCAGTTGGTAGAGATGTTTGGAGAAGTTGTGGAAGCTTTTTAGGGCATGGAACCTCCTTTGTTGACATAGAGCAGTAAGGGGAAGGGTCCCATGTGTTACACACAACCTGCTTCCTGATCTATCTAGATGGGACAAGCTACCTCATACTCCTGAGCCTCATAGACTGAGGCTGCAGCCACCACTTTGAATGTCTCCATGCCGTCCTTGTCATGAAACTCTAAGCAAAACCAAATCCTTGCTTCCCTACGTTGCTTCTGTCGGGGTTTTTGGGAACAGTCATAAGAAAAGCAATTAATCAAAAGACTAACCACACCGTAACACCACTAGCGACTCCACAGGAAACTTTAATGTTTGTAAATCTCTCTTCGACTTTTCTGTGCATATAACTGTGAGCTAGATTTGGATTGGGTTGCTTATTGCTTTTAAAGCATCTTCCAAAGTTGCTTGAGTCTGGGAAGCTTGTAATTCATAGAAATTGCATATCGAAGCGTTTACCTTACAGTGAGAGCTTAGTAAGTACTTAGAAAGGGAAATAATTGAAGCAGAAGTTTGAAGAACCCATGGCTCATAGATGATTCATTTAGAACAGAAGACTCAAAGGGAACCCTGTTACTTCCTCCAACAGAGGAGCTCTGCCAGCAGGGTCAAGATACAGCATGGCATGGCTTCCCAGAATTTGACATCAGGACGTGGAAAGGGTACAAATATGATTTAAGCCTATGCTGTGATTTTACAGATGGATTTACACACATAAGAGGGATTCCACTGGTTTTGTAGGGACAGGTGGGAAAGGGTTGCCTTACATTTTGAAAGTTGTCTTCACAGTAGGCTGCCAGATTTGTTTTTCTGTAGCCCAGGCTTGTCTTGAACTTAGAATGTAGCCAAGGATGACCTAGAACTTCTGGTCCTCCTCCTTCCATCCCCTAAGTGCTACAACAATTACAGGTGTGCACCACCACACCTTGCTTGTGCAATGCTAGAGATCAAACCCAGATTTCCACACAAGATAGGCAAGTACTTTTACCAATAGAGCCACATCCTCAGCCCCCTGATCAATTCCTATAACTCTGCTGTTGAACAAGTAATGCTCCCAAGGGTGAATCATCGTAACTCTGCTTGGAGAATACCCTCCACCTGTAAGGATCCCTGCATGATAATAACCTGAGGATGTAGATGTAGGTGATCACTTCTAGGATGATAAGAACCACATTTAGTGACCCTCTCCCCACCACCACCCTTGGGTGCCTCATCTTATGAGTGCATTTCTCAGTATATTTGCAGCTCTGGCATCTGACCACCTGTGAGGTTTTTCTCTGAACATTTTTCCCCTTCTAAATGTCCAGAATATTCTTTACAAATATCTTTTGGTCCATTGCCTCTGCCTCTATTCTGAAGCCGATGTTGGTAAGGGCCTTGTCAGATGTATCTGGATGGACAGCTCTGACAATGCCTGAAGTCATCTATGATGGGAGGGTTTGATGGCACCATGATTATATTGCAATCATTTCTCACCTGCAGGGCATGATGAGCAGAAAGGTACACTGGGGTCACAAGAGCTGCTGTTATGTAAGCAATCTTTGACTTTGTATTAAGACACAAATATGTTGCTTGTGTAGGCCAGTGGTGCAGTAGCTGGTATATTACCAACAAAGAAAATGACCCAGAAGGTTTTTGAGACATTGAAGGCAGTGGGTACAGAGTGGCAGCTAAATTTGGTAAAGTCCAAGAAGCATATGTTAAGCAGGCTTTCTCCATGGGAGGAGGCCCCTAATATGGCCATAGTAGAGAACATACTATTACAGTGTGTGATACACAAAAGGCCAAAATAACTCCTTAGTGCTGAACCAATGAAACAGTGGTGCCACTTGTTAACCCTGTATCGTAAAGCTATACAACTTACAAACTGCTTAGAAAAATACAAAGAGACCATAGTTTGTCATGTAGCAATGATCTCCTTCAAGAATCCCAAACTAAATGCCCGTTTTTGTCAGTCTCGCTATAAAGCCTGATAACCTTGAACTAGCTACTTTCTTGCCTGTCCTGAGTTCTAGGATTTCTGACTGTCCTCCACAAACCCGACTCTTTCCTTCAGAGAGCAGGCTGTGTCGGGGCATCTGGATTTCACAGTGCAGCCCTTTTGGCTGGGTGACCAGTCAGTCATTAACTTTAGGTGTTCTTCCTAGAGGGAATCATGGACATGGGTAAGGTTAGGATCTTCAGAATCCTGTGCACCTCACCACCACATTCACTCTTCTTTTCTCATGCAGCAAACTCTGGGAAAGGACCTGGTGGGATCGGGCACCGAAGACTTGGGAAGGAGCCACCAAGAATCTGTACCAGGGCTGCTGGGTGGAGATTCCCTGGATGGGGCTAAGAACTATATTTATTCTCTTCTGTTATATTCTCTGCTCCTTTCTGCTTCCAAGAAGCATTTTGAAGGTCAGGTTTAGAAGTATACTTCTGAAGTCAGGTGCGTCTTGTGGTTCTGAGTGGAGAATGAAGGCTCCTTTGATTCTGGAAGGCAAAGAAGGGCCAGAATGTATCAGTATATCAGGTACAGCTTTAAGGTCTGGAGAGCTAATAGCCTGGTAGTGTCTGAGAGCAGAGAGGCAGGCTTGAGTCAGGGTGGGAGCAAGTCCAGGATCCATCTCTTAGGAACCACTTAGTGGCAGCAGTAGGTGACAGCATGCTATGTAGAGACAGCAGAAGGGCAACCCCTCCAGCAAGCACCCTTGTGGAATCATGGGGTCCCATGTAGAGGCAGAAAAGTGAAAAGAAGGGAGGGAGGGAGGTAGGAGCTGAGAATAACTGGAATCTCCAAACTCTAATTGGAACTGGAGCTGCTCATACCTGCTTTGGACTAAGACCACCCAGGCTCAAGAAGGCAGAGTCTCCAGCTGTTTTTGTAAGGATAAAAAGCCTGGTAGGTGGTGTTGTTTGGTTTTAATCAACATGATAGTGTGGCCATTTTAGAAATGTCATTGGATGTCTAAGACCTGGTTTTTAATGATAGCATGCTTCATAATGGAATTGACTCAATATTTGTCTTCTATAGATAACTCTGAGATGAACATCTTATGTGTGAGTACACACACATGTACATATAGCAAGCATATCTATTTCCCCCTTCTTACTGAAGTGAGATGCTGAGGCAAAGGAGAAAACGGTAGGAAGGCTTTAGATACATTTTCCTAAATTGCTTCCTAGAGAATTGCACTAATTAACGCTCCCAGCAGAGTGGAAGAAGACAGAACTGTAGTTCTCTATCTCTCTCAGGATGTGGAGTTGAGGCTGGGGTTACACTTGCTGATCCCAACATCTCTGGGTTTGATCACTTGTGGGACAAGGTAAAGGGGTGTCCAGCCTCTTGAGGGAGGTCACTGCACCCAGACAGAGGTAGATGACAGTTGACAGTACCTCCTTTCATTTATGAGTCAATTTCCCTTCTCTGAAACAATGAGGAATTGGACTTCAAATAGGAAATTAACCGGGACAAAAGCCATAGGTCAATCTCCAGGAGTGGTCTGGACCAGGAGTAGGGAGTCAAAGGCGAATAGATCCTACGTGTGAGTGCAGGCATGAGCTCAGGGCAGCCTTTGCTGGGGGAAGATATTAGCCAGCAAACCCTCTCCTCTGGAAGGATTGCTTTTGATTCTTTCTCCTCTGGTTATCCTTAGCTGAGCATGTGACATCAGGCATGGGAAAGGGGAAGGACACGCCCAAGCAAGGGTTCCCAGTATGGGATGCCTTAAGTATATCAGGAGGGCAGGAGAGATCCTTTATGCATTCTAACATGAGGCCCTATCACCAGACAGTAGAGGTCCCACAACAGGAGTTTAGTAAAGGCTTCTCAGAGATGGCTGTGGAGCATCCTTGTCTGGGAAGAAACATAGAAAGTATCCCAGGAAAGCATGCGCAGGTGATGGGTCTCTGGAATTGCATCCATAGAGACCCTGGTGGGCGGAGGGTCTGTGCCGCTGAATGGAGTAGGACCGCAGTGCTGGGAAGAGACGCTGCTGTCATGTGAGACCAAGTTTAAAAGCTTTGATTTTCCATTCGAAAGGCTTTACCCTTTGGTCTCGCAGCATTAGGAAACCAGAGATTATCTTAAGGGCAGCATGTAGGTGGCTCTACTTGTGCTCTGAAAAGATAGGTGGTAGCTGAGCAGAAAAGGGAAGAGGCTGAGAGGGGAAGGGACTAGAGCCAGGGCTTGAGGACATCAGTGCACATCGGCACTGTGCTTAAACATTTTTGAACAGAGTCAAAAGAAAGGTGGTGAGAGAAATGACCTGGAATTGGAGACGACCTCTGGGGAGACCATGATAAAGCTTGAAGTGGGGTAGTTGTCACTGCGGAGGATGAAACACGACCGTACATGTCCCAAATATTAGAATAATATCATTATTGTTCCCTTACCTGTGACAGCTGATGGGCCAGCATGATCTATGATCTTTCTGGGCCTTTTATTAAGTTTTCATCACTGGGTTGTCTGTGCAATCCACCACCTCAGGGAACATTGGAGATTTGAATTTGAAAATGAGATTCACAAAATTAGATATTCCTCCTAATTTTTCCCCTTTCTCTAGTTCCAAAAATGACTTCAAACAAAAGGTTAGAAAGTATGGGACTGTGAAGGCCTTTCTGCGTCAGTTATGAAATCTCTAATTCTTGGTCCCCAAGCAAACATTATGGAGCTGACTTCCTGCTCCTCTGTAATCTCTGTCTCCCTCTCTGTGGAAGGAGAAGCCTAGGCCTAGGTTCTCGGAAAGCTAGAGGAATGGATGTAAGCTTTGAGAAGTGTCCTGAGGGCAGAGAAAGTGGGGCTGTAGGAAGTTTGGCTGAGTGAGGGGCACAGAGGTACCAGCAGGAAGTTCAGTTAGGAGGTTTGACAATGTGAAAGCCAGAAGTGGCGTTCAGTTCACTAAATCATGAATAGGAGTGGTCAGAAAAGAGACTGGGGGGAGAATGGCAGACTTGCATCATCCCGAAACTGAGAAGTTTTGGTGCTTTCTTTCCTACCACACGATCTCTCCTGGGCTATTTCTCTGCATCACTGGAGAGCAGGAGGAAGAGCAGAAGCTTAATTAACGACTTGAATTTACTCTTTGGGTGGCTGTGTGGGGCCGTGTGGAGATGGTGATCGCTTAACCAGAAGAACAGGGGTTCCCCTGTACCCTCTGTGGTCACGTGGTTTGTGTGGATACGGCCTCTGTAACTTACTTTGTTCCTTATTGTTTGATCTTGACCAGAAACTTCAGGAATCATGTCTTCCCTATCGGTCACCATGGCGCCCTACCAAAACCAGCTGTGGGCCTCTGGGAGCTAGCTTCACATTTCGCAGCTCCTGATACAGTTATGTTCCTACTCTTCCACTGGTCCAGGACAAGGACTTTACTTTAGGTTGGACTGGGCACACGATCCGTGTGGCATACTGTTCAGGGGGCAGCTTGCCATAGCCTCACTGTTCTGTGGGTGGTGCCTCAAAACAGAGCTAGGGACATTTCTGTCCATCAGGACACTATGCAGGCTCTTTTGTTGACTCTTGTAAGCTATGAACATTATAGGTCACGACACAATGCATGTCCTCAGCTTAAGAAGGGGATCGCACTGCTCCCAGATTGTCCGTGGATAAAATGTGATGGAAAGTGAACAATATTCTGGGGACTTGGAGAACAAGGGTCACAGAAACAAGAGCTTCTTCACCAGCAGGACCCGATAGCTGAAGTCCTGCTGCCTTTACCCAACAGACACTCCTAGGCTTCCAAGCCAACAGGAACACAGAGGGAACTTCTTGAAAAACCCAAACATGGAGCAGTTTCTCAGTGCCTAAGTATGTTATTTAATGTCATCTCCGATGCAGTATTGAAGGAAATCAGCAGTCTTTAGGAAATTCATACAAAGTAAGTTTTCATTTTGTTACTTTCAGATACATCTGGCTTCCCAGACCCTGAAGCACATCAGATCCGTAACCCAGGCATATGTGAGTGACGCTTCCTAGGAAACAATATCTTAGGGTTCCAAATATTCCTGGCATTAGGAAGCTTCCTGAGACATCAACTCTGATAAGGCAACTGAGAATTTCTTTTAAAAAATTACAGCCAAAATATTTTTTAAAAATTGAACATAACATTTATATTTATTTTGTGTTTATGCTTGCATAGTTATGTGTATATCTGTGTGTGTTTGTGTATGTTCAGGTTCACATACATGTGTGAGTATTTAGAGGTGTGAGGACAGCTTCAGGTGTCCTCAGGAATTCTGCCCACCTCCTTTGAGACATAGCCTTTCACATGTAGCAAACTCACTGAATTGCCTAGGCTGGCTGGCCAGTGAGCCCCAGGGATCCTCTTGCCTCTGCCTCCTCAGAAGTGAGAATAAAAGCTTGTATCACCATGCTTGGAATTTTTGCAAGGAGTCTGAGAATCAAACTCAGGTTCTTCTTCTTCCAAGGCAAGGTTGAGCCTTTTCTTGAGCCACCAACTCGGCCAACCGACTGCATCATCCCCTCCTTCCCATCATTTATTTACAGGTGACCCATTTTGTAGCATTAAGCAGTTACCATGGTCTGTTTCCAGAACTTTCTATCTTCCCAAACTGAAACTCAGAATCCCTTAAATACAAAGGAAAGAGATCTCTGTTCCCTTCATCCTTCTCAGTTCTGGCCACCACCACTCTGCTTCCAGCCCTGTGAGTTTGACCACTATGGGTTCCTCAGAAAAGTGGAATTATGGTCTAAGCTTCCTCGTACCTGGAAGTTCATAGCCAGCTTTCTTCAGTTTTTGTAACATAAGTCCAGAGGAATTCTTGGTGTTATTGGGGGGTAGACACCCCACAACACATCCCTTTTCGGTAAGTTAGTTCACGAATAAGTTAATAAGTATGGACTTTCTGTTATGCATTTTAGAAGGGGGAGATGTAAGTACCTCAGAAATATAGAAATTTATTAAAATAGTATCATTGTCCCCACTATTAAACTTCTGATTTTGAAGATCTGGAGGCAAAATGAACATATACAGAATGGTAAATAACACACCCACACATGTTAACACACAAATACACATGCAAGCACGCGTGCACACACACACGCACACACATACATACAGACGCAGGCCTCTGACCTTATTGCCTTCTTTGGCAAGAAAGTCATTGGAACAGATGGTACAAAATCAATCCTGAGAAATCTAATTCATCTGAGGCAAATCCTGGTGCATTTGGGGACATAGTATTTGGGGAATTGGCTTTTGGGGAGTGGTTTGGGAGACATTTTCATTTTAAAAACCATCTAAATAAATGTTAATTATCTAGTGAATTTTTTTCCTTCATGGAAGCAGGAACTAGTTTACACATTTCTCTTTCTATGTGCCTTGTCACTCGAATTCATTGAATCCTGCTTGATGCAGTCAGCTATTTGCCATCTGTACTGAACAGCTGCAGTTTCCTTCCTATGCAAGCATAACATTCTATTATCGAGAAATTGGCATATTGTGCTTGCTGCTTGCTCTCTTCCCAGCCTCCTGCACAGGGAGGCTAATCAGGGCAGAGGGGGCAGCCTTGTGTCCCAGCTCCTGGCTAGGTCAGGTGAACAGAAGCCACACTGTGCTCATCTTCTTCACCAAGTGAACTTCTGCAAATTCTCAAAGCCCCTCGATGAGACATCTGTGCCAAGTGATACTGACAGAGAAAGCTGTATAAATAGCCACAGGACTTCCTGTTAAATGTATTGCATTCAGTGTAAATATTTATGTCCCTTCCTCCTGAAATTTTCTGAAAATGAGGGTAGAAAGGAGATGTAAATCAATAAGGAAATGAGAATGGGAACAGTGACTTCACTAGCAAGAAATGTGGACAAAATCAGCATCCCCAAATGAAAGGATGAGTGGGAATTAATTCATCAGAGTCCAGAGAGGCTGTTGAGGAGACAGCTACAAGCAATAAGTCAACAGGGACTGCAGAACCCTGAAATGACACAGGCATTAAAGTCAGTAGGTATTCCGAGGCTCACAGAAGGAAGGATTAATTAAAACTTTGCTCAGTCAGTAAATCTCTTGCTTTACAGTCGTAGGCACCTATGTTCGATGAGAGACCATGCATAAAGGGGGGGGGACTAAATAAGGAATACATTTGGCCTCTACCTTCGGTGTCATGTGTACATATACTAGGTACACACAGAAAGGAACATAGCTACATGGAGACACACAAACACATACACACGCAAAAGTATATATATATATATATATTCATGTACATTTCCATGTGCAAAGGAACATGAAACATACACACATAGACACACTCTCCACAACACGTTTATGTTCTGGAGCACAAGCAGCAGTAAGATTCTAATTGACCCCTTCATCACCAGGCGATGAACTCTGCTCTGCCTGCCCAGGAGACTGGAGTCTTTTCCATGTGGAATTTTGCCCTAAGAGCTTGCACCAAGTAGCTACCCAGGCACAGCAGAGGGTGGGAAGACAGTCAGGCTGGAAAGAGGACCAGCAAGTATGAGTTCGATCATGGAGAGTCACTCAGACTGGAGAACTGCCCAGCATGTGAAGAAAACTGATAAACACTGTCCCGTGGGTTCTTGTGGAATGACAGAATCTGGTCGGAGTCTGGGAAATCTCACCGAAGGATGGGCAGGACAACCACGACAAGCACATGTCCCCAAATCCTAACTCATTCCCACTCACCCCCCTTTTTTTGATATTCTTAAAATTATGCCCAGTGCTATAAAATATGTAAAAGATACAGAAACTAAGTCACCATATTTCTGTCTTCTGTAAGTTACCTTGGTTTATAGACATCATCTGGCCTTGTCTTGTTTCTCTGTACATCACAGATATTAATCTAAATGGATGTCTATTTTGAAAACATCCTTCTATTTTATGTTTTTATTTAACAGTGGATCATAACACCTTTCCCTGTCAGTGTTTAAATTATAGTGACATCATTTCTTATAGTTGGTCGCACACCTCATAAGGGTGTAACCACGATTTCCTGTTAGCACTTTATGGTGGGCATGATATTACATCCAATTTGTCTGGGAATAAACAACTCCAGAATGAAGACAGACCTTAGAAAATTTAACTATTTCCTTAAAATTGCTGACTCAAAGTGTACACTTTTCAAAGCATTAATGCTAGTAGGCTATTTATTCTTCAGAAAAATAAGCATCAATTTCCAGTCCCATCTATCAGTAACCTATGAGAGAAGCCTTTCTCTGTCCTTGCCAATGCTTAGATTTATTACAAAAGGCAAGAAGAACGGCTACATTCTAGCTTGATATTAGATACAACATCTTGTTGTTTTGTGCATTTATATTTGGTTATGTATGGGTCCAGCATCTGTAAATACTGTTAGATGCTTATATTTTGTAAATTGGTTTTCTGATGTTTTTCTTTATTATAATATTTATCTTCCTGAGCAGTTTGTGCCTCTTAGGTATATAAACACGGCCCTTATCCTGTTACATGTAGCAAATATTTCCTCTGCTTTAGCATTTTTCCCTTTGACTTGTTTCCATTTCTAATTTGAGTTTTAGCATTCTATTTATAAATATGGAGAGAAGAAGGAGTCATCAGACACACTGAAAAATGAGTCAGGGTTGAAGAGATATCAAAATGAAACAAACAGGAAAAGAGAAGAAGGGAGAGATAGAAGTTGAATGAGCTGAAACTTCATGTGTATATAATGAAATCCCAAATCAACAGGGTTTCAGAAGGCGGGACCTTTGGGGTGATTAGATAATTAGCAGGGTCTCAAGGTCTGAGTGGGTTGAACACCCCTAGAAAGAAACTCCAGAGAACTCTCCAGTCTTCTATCTGTCAGGTAAGGATACAGTAACTTGAGCAGTTTAGAGAACCAAAGGGTATCACCATTAGACAGTGGCTGTGATGACAGTTGACATAAGAATTTGAGCCTCCATAACTCTGAAGAATAAACCAGTTGTGTATAAGCCACCTTTCTATGGTATGTTATAATAGGACCCAAAATTAAGGGAAAATTAAGAAAATAAGAGAGAGAAATATTATGTTAAGAAATTATGGGTCTCCATTAAGATAGTGTATATCTGAAAAAGAGATACAATACATTTAAAAAATAACTACAGAGTGACTGGGAAAATGACTTAGTTGGTAAACTTCTTGCTCTACAAGTATGAACACTTGAGTATGGATTCCCAGCACCTACATAAAAAGCCAGGCCCAATGTCTTGTGTCTAAAATCCCAGTGCCAGGGAGGTGGATACATAGGGTCCCAAAGCTCAGTGATCAGCCCAACTATCCAGTTTGTTTACACTAGGAACAGGAAGAAACCTTGTTTCAAAAATAATATGGAAAAGTGATTGAGAAGGACACCTTTAGTGGTCTGAATAAAAATAGCCACTGTAGGCTCATATACTTGAATGCTTAGTCACCAGGGAGTGGCACTATTTGAGAAGGATTAGTAGGTGTGGTCTTGTTGGAGAAAATATGCCTCTGGGGGTGGGTTTTGAGGTTTCAAAAGCTCATACCAGATATTAAGACTACATTAGAAATCAAAGAAGAAGAAAAAAATAGGAGAAAGGAAAGCATAGAATTTAAGAAATGAGGGTGCCAGAAAGAGACCAGAGAAAATAACAGGAGTAAATTATTAAAGAAAAAATACCCAGATAATGTGAAGTTGAAAGGTTCTGCAAGAACTCAGAAAAAAGTACGCATGCCTTTTGACATGCCTTTAATAAGCATAAGTTCTTAATGTCCAGTGGACAGAAGTTATCCCCCCCCCCATTAGAATGAAACTCTGTCTGGGAACTGCGCATTTCAGGGGACTGTTCTTTCTTCATTGATGAAGTCTACATCACACCTTCCCTATTCTCTGTCTCACTCCTCCCCACATTTGGGCACCTTCTCTCACTCTAATGCATCCAAGCACCTCTGTGAGCCTTGTTCTTAACCAGTCGGTACAAATACAATGTCCCATTTATCCAAGGTAAAGATAATACAAATAGACGGAGAATATCGTGGACTTTCCCCTTTTCCTTCATTTTTGTTATGGTTTCATGAGTCTGTAGTAATGTAGAAAATATTTTAACCTTTCAGACAAAAATATTGTCATGTAATCATTGCCCTAATTATGTAGAAAAGTATAAATAGAAGTGAATTAGCTGAGAGAAGTCAGTCTCTAAGGCCAAGCGGAATGCCCCTCGGCTAAGCAGTATCTGAAAACTACTTCAAACTCATTTCTAAAATATAATTTTAACATAAAGAAAACAGTTTAACACACAGATTACAAGGAGCGATCAGGGCTACACTGAGCATGGCTTCAGAGTCAGTTCACCGGCAGAAATGCTTTTAACTTTTTAAGTTTTGTTTTAAGACTGTGAGTGGCAGTTTGCCAATGAGTTTGTTCAGTGAGATCTTTCCATCCATGCCATTGCCCTTGCAAACACCCACGTCCATCAGACTGAGGCCTGTGAGCGTGGCCCATAATTGTCCATTGCCTAATGATAGACACACTCTGATTTGAAAGAAAGTCGATTCAATTATGACAATTCTTCTAGAGCAAGCAGCAGGAAATCGATCACTTAATGACATCTTACATGCCTAACAAACAATAAAACACAGCCCGTATTATAGACCTGTTTCCTAGAGCCTGACATACTGAATGGAATCATTCCTGTATCTTTTGAACATACTGGTAGGTCATTAAACCTGTTGTGTGCACACTTGTTTGGGTCCATAGTTGGAGATGAATAAATTTATTCCAGTAATTTCCTCTCTCTCTCTCTCTCTCTCTCTCTCTCTCTCTCTCTCTCTCTCTCCTTTCATCTAAACTATAATTGAGCTTCTCAAAATATCTGTTATAAAATACCTCACCTCAACACAAGCAGTTCCCGAGATGAGCAGACTTACCCTGCCAGTCTCCAGCCCACTCACTACACTGAGTTCTGGATGTCACTTAGATATTAGGTCTACTATGCTTTTTCCTCTCCTATAAAGCCATCCTCTATAATGTTTGAAAGTGGAGAACATCAACAAGGAGGGGGAATATCTGTGCAGCTTGTGGTCATTAATACAAATTACCCTAGTGAGTCATGGCTTCTGAATCCTCCTCCTAGGAAGAGGCCCTACCAGTATCTGGCCCTAGAACCTGAGGACGATTTTGTAGATAAGCAGCTACCAAATGAGACTGTTTTGGAGCCTGTCACCCTAAACCCTAATTATAGGTGATTAAAACTTGAAGCACACCTATCCGGGAGATTAGAGGTCTGTGCTCATTGACTGCTGCATCCGTTTTTGACATTGGGATGTCTCACCACTCAAGAACAGTAGATCGTGGATGGAAATGGGCCTCATTTGCTTTCCCATGTCAACAGTTTCCCTGCTGTCAGCTTCTTCAGCCCTTTCTCCTTGGCTCCTGCCCTCCGTGAGACCTGGGGAAAGAAGCATAGATCTCTGGACCTTGTGAGAATTCCTTGAAAGAATCAAGTCCCTCAACTGACTAGAAAAGGAGAATGTCAATTTTCTTGGGGTATTTGGAAGGAGAAAAAGAGAGAGAACTTGCTTCAACTTTTAAAATACTTGGTCCTTGTGCTATGCACATAACTTTTATTGTATGTTTAAACAAAGCTGCAATACAACACAGCATGATTGGCAACATGGGAAAAGGAGGCTAAGTAGTCACAATGATGCTGTAGTTTGGAACTTAACTGACTTCCCAGCAGGCTCATCTAGTAAATGACTGGTCCCCAGATTAACTACTAGGAGGTGATGAAAACTTGAAAAAGTGGGTCTATGAGACTGATTTCTAATCATCAGCCTTCAAAGGGACCTGGTCTCTTTCTCTGAAAGCCAATGTAACTCTTCCTCAGTAAAACCAATATAAATTATCTCTCAGAGATCTATTATATTAAGGAAAGCTGAATAATACAGTGACTAAGAAGAAATTTATTAATCTGAGTCAGCCTCACTGGAACGTTGGCACACACAGCATCAGACTCAGAGCATTCATAAATAACATGGCTTATTGGAGCCAGGAAGACAAATTGCATGGGTGTTCCCACGCATCACACACAGAAAATGAGGTGATGTACCAGGAAGGCCATGCAACGACAATGCTATTGCCGTTATCATGGTTGTATATATTGCATCTTTGCTGGGTGGAGCTGCACACGTAACATAATAAATAAAATCACTCAATCGCCAGTGAAGCATGGGTTAGGGTGTGGTGAGCCACCCTCACAAGAAAGCAGCCAGATTCACCCTGGCACACCGCACAGGTCTTGATGATAACACCGATCTTTGTGCAAACCACAACATATGTCTTTCTTCTGCTTCTCAAATTTTGACTTTTTTCTCTCTGGTCTCTTTGCTGTAGAAACTCTCATGGCAGTCCAGAGAAAGTTAGCTGTAAAGTTCTATGCCTTTTGGAGAATTTTTTGAAGGTTTGCATTTTCAATATGCAACTTACTGTTAAATATCATTAGGAAGAACTAAAATATCTTAATGATCCAAGACTGGATAATTAAAAATAATATATGTGATACCATATATTATCCAAAATTCACTGATAAATTAAAAATTCTAAGTACAGTACAGTTTCATTATTATAGTTTAAATATATATACATATATCTTTGTAGGTAAGTAGTAGGTAGGTGATAGACAGATGATAGAAGAGATAGTTGGAATGTGAATAACAAACTGGCTGTACTTATCTGAAGGAAGCAGTGGTAATTGGAAGAAGGATGAAATATTTTCATACTTGTTTATATTCTGCTTTGTTTGAGTCTTGTGCAGCATGTGTAAGTGTGTTGGCTGAAGGAGTTCCCACAGCATAAATGATTTTTATTTTTATAGCAGCAGCAGTGAAATTTTAAATAAAAAATTTACTAGCTATCTAAACATGACTTGGTTGAGTGCCATGTCATATGCCTTTAATGCCAGCTCCCATGAAGCAGAAGCAGGCAGGTCTCTAGGAGTTCAAGGCTAGCCTCGTCCACATAGCAAGTTCTACATTAGCCCAGGCTACATAAAGACTCTGTATCAAAGACAAATAAATACTAAAACAGTTTTTATTGTTAAGACTAGCAAAAAGTTTTCAGGCAGACTAGGTGAGTCATCAAAATCTAACATTTTTGAGTATGTGGCTATGAACTTGTATCCCAAAAAGGCCCACCAATGCCTACCTAACCAAATGAGCAAATAGATTAAACAACTGTTGGCTCTCTGTCAGTGTGAGAAAATAAGCTCAGGATGAAGGAAGATCTATTCTGGTCCATCATTTCAGGGCAGGAGTTTCTACAGACTCCCTAGGCAGCTGGAGCTCAAGTGTTCAGACCCAGGAACTCTGGACAATGTTTCACATTCAAGCAAGACACTGAAAGTGAAAGTGTGGGATTCGATTGCACACCTTCAGTCCCTCAGGTGTGTTCCTTCTCTGTCTACAACTCATGAAATCTCTGCCCTATGGCCTCTTGGAAAATACCCGACAATTAGGCATGGGACATTGCCAAAGGTGTGCCTTTTTGTCTCACTAAGCACTCAGGTCTTACAGAAATGTTCTGGGTACTGTGTCAAGTTAATCACTGCAAGCAAGGCACGTTCAGCAGACCCTGCAGAGTGGCGTTGTTTGTGCTGTGTGCTGTGTACACTTGTTCAAATACATTCAATCAGGCAAGGTTTCATTTTGTTTTGCTTCGTTGTTTAAATAGTCAACTTAAAGCAAACATTTTGACTCAAGTGTTTTCCATGTAGCTTATTTTGATGCAACGCTGTATGAACTTCCTATCACTGTGGCTGGATCTCTGAGATTATCACTTTCATAGGAGGAAAGGTTCATTTTGGGCGCTTGGCTTTAGGGCTGCAAGTTCTTAGTCTCTGGTCTCTCGGCTGTGTTGTTTTGGGCCTATGGCAGCACAGGACAATGTGGGGGACCGTGTGGCCGAGGAGGTCTGCTCGTCTGTGGTATCATGGAAAAAGAAACAGAGGATGAAGAGGAGGAAGAGGAACACGTGGAAAGAAGAAGGTGGGGAGACATATCATACCATGATTTAACTTTTTTCCTGTCATCCCTGTGCACACGCCCAAAAGGTTTTACGGTCTTGTCACAGCACCTAGGTCATCCCCCAGGCCTTTAGTAATTGAGCCTTTGGAGGACATTTAGTAAGTCTCTCACAAGGGTTAACTATCGAGTTTTATTTGGAAATCGTTTTTGGTTTGGAACAGGGCACCAAGATTGAAGACTGATAAAATGGCATTTGATTTAGCCAATGGTTGAAAGGACCCATGAACAATGTACTTCACTGAGGAATTACATGAACCAGACCCAATCCAGCATGCTCTACTGAAACACCAGACATAAATAGCTACATACGTAAGACTGACGTATGCATAAGAGGAACTGAGTGTAGAGGATTCGGGGTGAAAGAGGGGAGCAGTGACAAGGAATGGGACGGGGAAAAGGACGAGAGTCTAGGGGTACTCTGGTAACAGATTGAGAAGTCAACAGATGGCTTGATGAAGTGGGTGTGTGGTGTGTCATGGCTTTGTGGTTGTGAGTATTACAAGAGACCTATGGCATGATTGTCTTGAAAGCAGATCGCTTCCTAATCTCTCATAACCAGGAGAGTAGATGCTTCCCGCTATAGCCATGTTGCAGAAAAGACCGCCAACAGAAGCGGACTGCAGTACACAGCGCCTGGACCCAGGAGGCCTGCGTGTGGGCCCTGATTCAGCCTCTCTCTCCGGAAACATGACCTTCAGCAAGGGTCTGTATCATATGGCGGCCACGTGGATGAGGGGTGAACAGGTAACAGGACAACCCGCACAGATTTCAGCACAACCTAGGCTGTTTCCCTTCTGTTCCCACAGGCTCAGACTTTGAATCAGAGTTGTTTTGTTTTGTGTGTATGTTTTATATGGTTTACTTTGTTTTTAAGACAAGGTCTTATGTTAGCCAAGGCTGATCATGAAGTCACCGTGTGGCCAAAAATGACCTTGGACTGTTTGCCTTTCCCTCCAAAGTGCTGAGATTATAGACACCCACCATCATGTGTCTTTGTAATGCTGGGATCAAACTTATGGTTTCATGTACACTAACTGCCAACTGAGCTACGTCGCCAGCTCCTCCTACTTTGGTCTTAACACTTCACCTGCTATCTCTTTACCTCCTTGCTTTTACTCTTCAGCTGCTAACAGCTTCCCAGCATAGCATCCTCCTTGAATGGGCTATTAGGCCTAGGAGTACATGTGTCTGTTAGTGTGGTAGTTTCTTGTTATCCAGTTAAGTGTGTGAGCTCCAGAGGCTACTGTTACTTGTCAGTGATCTATAAAATCATGGATGGATTCAGGAATAACTCTGCATAAGGCACTATGAGAAGTAAAAGCCGAATAGAATAGACATCAACCCTACCTTCTGGAAGCTTTCATTGAAAAGTGGGGCTAACTTCCCTGTACAGACATAGTCTTTGCAAGTGCTGTAGAGATTCAGAGTACAGGAGCCTCCTTTCTAATGCATTAACCAGAAAAGCTCTCAGGAATAAGGTCACAGGTGAGTGGGTCTGGAAGATTCAATAGGCAAGACTCTCTGGCACTGCCGTTGGATTACCTTTTTTTTTTTTTAAGTCACAATGAAAATTAAGAATAGTTGGGCAGGAGAAAAAGCTCAGCTGTTAAAGGATAGGTGCACAACCAAAAATGCAAGAGCAGCTGTGGACTAAAGAGATGACTCAGCAGTTAAAGGATAGGCGCACAAACAAAAATGCAAGAGCAGCTGTGGACTATAGAGATGACTCAGCAGTTAAAGGATAGGCGCACAAACAAAAATGCAAGAGCAGCNAAGAGCAGCTGTGGACTATAGAGATGACTCAGCAGTTAAAGGATAGGCGCACAAACAAAAATGCAAGAGCAGCTGTGGACTATAGAGATGACTCAGCAGTTAAGGGCACCTGCTGCTCTTGCAGAGGCCCCAGCTTTGCTTCCTAGTGCATGATGGCTCATAAACAGCTGTACATCTACTTTTGAGGCATCTGTAACCCTCTCCTGGCTTCCGCAGGTACCAGGCACTGAACATGGTACACATACATGCATGCAGAGAAACACTTGGACAAATAAATAACTTGTTTTTTTTTTTTAAAGGGAAGAACAGTCGTGTAAGCACCTATGGCTACCTCCACAAGTGTAAGGCAGTGAAAATTCCGGAATGAATAAGAGAGGGGTCACAAAGCCCTCTTGGCATAGGAGATATTAGCTATGGCTGTTGAGGAAGGGAGAGGCACTCTGATTTGGGGACATGGCTGCTGGTAGGTTGCCCTTGCCCCATGTATGTACGGGCAGTTCTAATTGGATCTCAGGGATTATTAGTAACAAGGAAAGGAGGCCTTGAAAATGGGATGGTGACAGGGTGGGGGTTAGAGGAGCTGGAGGGAGGTGACGCTGGATGCATATTGTGATGGCTAGTTTTGTTGTTGTGGTTGTTTGTGTGTGTGTCAACTTGACGGTAAGCTAGAGTCCTCTGAGAGGAGGGAATTTCAATAGGAAAAAACCTTCATAAGATCTGGAATAGGCAACCCTGCGAGTCATTTTCTTGATTGATGATTGATATAGAAGGGCCTAGCCCATTGTGAGCAGTACTATCCCTGGCAAGGTGGTACTGGGGTGTGTATGAAAATAAACTGAGCAAGCCAGTAAACAGTACTTCTCCATGACCTCTGTTTCAGTCCCTGACTTCCTCAATGACTGAGTGTGGCCTGGGAGTTGTAAATGGACATAAACCCTTTTCTCTCCAAGTTTTGGTTGTGATATTTTATCACAGTAATAGAAATCCTAACTAAGAAAAACATGACCAGAATATATTTTTAAGTATATGAAATTCTCAAAGAGTAAACAAAAATATCATTAATTAAAAAAAAAACAAAAGCAAGCAAATGAACAAACAAAAAACCAGAACAGCGTAGACATGAACAGTTGAGAGTCAGACATAGTCAGAAGAGGAGATCTTCTTGGAAGAACAGCGACATTCCTGACTACAAGGGACCTGGGAGAAGAATGCCCAGAGCCATAAATGCCAGCAGCAAGAAAATAAGCTGCTTACTGTAAGTGCATGAAGAGGATATGTAATGATTTTTTTCCTTAGCACAACCAGCCTGTGCTTAGCAGGCAGTTGGGGTGGAAAGGGCACCCTGGGAGGAGGTGGAAAGCCTTCGGAAGCCTGTGGGATCAGTCCAAGGCTGAAGTCATGGAAGCTGAATCGAGGTGCCAGCAGTGAAGTGGAAAGGGAGCGGAGAGATAATTTCAAACAACACTGTGGATGAACCAACAAAATTTGCAAACCAGTTCACTTTGTAGAGAACACACTTACATCATCCATGCAAGGGCAGCCATTAACTTCTCCAGCAAAAGTCCCTTCTCGCCTAGCCTGTTATTACTGACGGGGCCTCCAGTCCAGTCATTCTCCCCCTTCTCCGTGTAATTACATGCAATAAAATCTTGATGTCACAGGGTTAGGCCATGTATGGGTTATTCCCCTCCACCAGCATGGCGTCAGAATTCTCTGGATTTGCTTGTTATAGCCGGGAACTTCTCATTGAGGAGATTCCATTAAACAACCTGAATCTTGACATTATTCCCTGAATCTAGGAGCCTACAGTTCAATGTGGGCTACCCAGGGATTTTAATGAATGCATGTGGTGTGTGTTCTTTCTGTAGTTGTCTGTGTGTATGAGAGTATAACATATCTTCTCCAAAGAAAGACTGACTGCTTTCCTCAGGGTAAGGTACAAGTGTGTGTGTGTGTGTGTGTGTGTATGTGTGTGTGTGTACATGATCACGTAGATCCTGGTGTTTCCTGGTAGTTTCCACAATGATCCGTACTAGAATACAGCATCTCGGTGCTTCTGAGACTCTCCCAGTCACCAGCTCTTTTATGAGTTAACACTGGGCAAGGGATGTTGAAAATGAGGCAACGCAGACAGGAAGAAAGAAGGAGAAAAGGAAAAGGTGGCCAGGAGAAGGATAAACAGAGGTAAAGAAAGAAATGAAGGGAAGAAGAAAGAACACAGACACCCAAGGAGGCGCTGACTCTTGGCTGTGGGAGAGAGAAACTGATCACCCCTGTTCCAGCACAGACTCTACCTTCTTCCACTTCTTCCACATGGGACCCCCCCAGCTCTGAACCCCCAGCTGTGACCCCCAGTTGTGATCCCCCATCTGTGACCTTCCCAGCTCTGAACCCCCCAACTGTGACCCTCCCAGCTATGATCCCCCCTTCTCTGACACTCCAGTTGTGAACCTGCCAGCTGGAACCCCTAAGCTGGGACCTCCCCCAGTTGTGACCCTGCCCATCCCCTCCTGGCTTCCTTAAGAGTCCACAGGATGCTGAGTCCTAGTAGCAGAACCTCAGTGGGACCACAAGGCAGAATGTCAGGGAGCCTGCGGAGTAGTTCTCAACCTTTGCCTCTGTTTCCCCAGCTGGGCATGTGCAGGAGACCAGCACGGTTTGTTTGTCCATCACTCCGCTCCCTAGGACTAAGGCTTTCTGGAGTTGCCAGAATTCCTTTTGCCCTAGTTCCTTGGCCTAGCACGAAGTAGGTGAATGGCTATCGCTGCAGAAAAACAGTGTTTGTGTCAACGGGTGTCTGTCTCTCTATTCTCATGAGANNNCCCCCCCCACATACTCCCCGGTTGAGTGTCTCAACTAGGTCATCAGAGGAGGACGAGGACAGGATTGCATTGAGTGTTTATCTAGAAGGCCTCTGAACTATTTGTCCCTTATGGAAGCTTACTGGGAAACAAAGATATGCATGACGGGATCTTAACCGAAAATCATGTTTTGAAATCAGTAGTAGTCCTCTCCTGAGCTGACTACGGATGAATAACAAACAGATCATGTTCGACTCCAACACCCCTAACTCTTCTTGGCTCTTCCTCCAGCTGTTGTTTAGTTTTCAGTGGAACAGCCTGGACAGAGCTTAGATGCCTAAAGATGGCTTAAGGCACTAAAAATATTCCCCTTCACAGTGAAAGGGATGAGATGCATGGAGGAAAATGGGGACCCTAAAACAATGAACTTTAAAGATCAAAATTTCCCCAGGAATCTCACTCTTGGGAGGAGAAAGGCCACAGAGCTGGGGTCACCAGAATAGGGGCTTGTCTGGCAGGAAGAGATGCCACAAGTCTCTGATGGCCTATCTTATAGCTAAATCAGCACATCCTTATTTCCTTGTGTTTGATCTTTCCTACACGGTGGTAACACTGCCTCAGGAAGAGGGAGAGACCTAGGAGCCTCTCTCTCCTTGGTTTGGCCAAATTATAAAAAAATCCTCTGTCTTTTGCCATTTTCTGTTTCCTGACTCCACCCAAAGCATAAAGACGCTGAGGGAGATGGTTTAAGGATCTAAATGCCCGAGAAACCCTGGCAGCAGTGAGAGCCTAAATCCCCTGTTTACAGCTGGGCTTCCTGCAGTGGCAGCGCTCTGAGGCAGTCTGGCATTTCCCTCTGTACAGGTGTGTCTGTGTGGGTGGGGCAGACATGGGGCAACACTAACCTGCCCCCGATGTGTGAATATCTGAGTTCCTAGAGGGTATTCAAGGGTCCCCAGCGGAGCCCAGAGATACTCTTTCACAGTAACAAATAGATGGGGATATAAACTTTCTGGAAAGAATTATGGTATCCTAGAGACACTAGCATCACTCCCTTAGGCAATCAGACTATTGAAACAATGGACCTCAGGAAATTAGAATGTTCTCAGGAGTCTGAGCTGGAAGAAGGAAAAGTCTAAAAATCTCTAGTGCCGGTGAGTGGGCATTTGTCTCCTGGAACAGGATTTCACACGGTTCTGACAACCTCTCAGATCTCCAGCACTAGAGATCAGACACAAGACAATGACAAGTACACAGGCAGGTGACCAGGACTGTTTCGCTACACAGATTTCCTGTCCTCACAGCCCTCCTGTCAGAACGTCAAAGATGGACTTGTGAGGGTGTCATTGGATCATTGTCCTTCCCAGTGTGACACGTTGGATAAATCTTGTTCTGCTGTTCGCTATTACTTTCGCTATTGTCTGGGCTGCCAGGTCTGGGCTCTAACCCTAAGGACTCCATAGCAGGTACGGAACAAAGAAAATCAGAAGGCATTTTAGTTGGGCTTTAGGGGCGAGCGTTGGGAACTGGGCTGGACACCGGGAGCTGGAAAGAGCAACAAGCGAGTGTGGAAGTTCAAGAGCACTTTTGGGCCTGGGGAGATTTTTTATTTTCTCAACATGTAAACAATGCTTACATAGCTTATTTCACCATGACTGGTTGGTTTCTAACTTCTCAATTTCCTGGAGCTTCTTGCATAGAGGAGGTTTCGAGTTTTAGACCTCATTCGTTAAAGACAACA
Source organism: Bramus lutescens (assembly GCA_001685075.1). NCBI lineage: Eukaryota > Metazoa > Chordata > Mammalia > Rodentia > Cricetidae > Bramus > Bramus lutescens. Next base: position 145,949 of record LOEQ01001971.1, on the reverse strand, counting down.
GAGAAGGGTCCATCGCTGCTGTCCTCTTGGTGCGTGCGTAGTTTTCTGTAGGTCTCAATTAGCCATGGCTCCCTGTGACCTGAAGGAAGGCCTGGCTGAGCTGTGCTCTGTTAATAAAGCCCTTGTGTGTGTGCTGGAAGTAATTAAATGGGCTGAATGCAATTGTCAGAGCTCCAAGGGCCAAAACACTATCTCTTGTCAGGCCAAGAATAATGGCTGAGCCTCTCTATTGGAACATAATGAAAGAGACAGGTGGGAAGGAGGCCCATTGTCAGCAGCCCAGATAATCTCCCTACCTGGGAATTGTTATAAATGTATTTTGATGGTTCATTATGTCAGGAAGAATGCTTCCTTATCTCTGGGAGTGCTCAGCAGAACAGAGGAAATCATCCCAGTGTGGCCTGTTATTTATCTAGATGCAGTTCCTTAACAGAGGCAAGGGGGGGGGGTCCCCAGGCTGTTGAGTTTGCGCGTTCTTTATTAATCTTCTGCTCTTACCTGAACAGCCTCTGTAGGGGAGTAGATGAAGGTGGCTGACATTAGACAACAGACAGAAAGAGAGGTTCTGGATGGTCACAGAAGATGCATCTTTTACAGGATCAAAAATGTCAATGTGGCATTTTACTCAAAACAGAAGGGACTTTTTGTCTTTTGCTTGAGAGGCCATGGTAGGTAGAGGAGCAGTAACCCTAATGATAAACAAGTCTGGGAAGGCCTGAGTGGAGTGAAGCGGAGAAGGGGCACTTGTTCTAGACCAGATCGGAGGCTCTGATGTCCTGGATTATCTCATAGCTCCACAAACCTGCTAAGGCAGGACTTGGAGGGATGCTATATCAGACTTACCCAACTACAGGCTTGCCTGAAGACCAAACTGTTTGCAGGGTAGTGTCCTAAGGAGTATACTTTGAGAGGTAAAGTTTTTCTCTCTCTCCCTCTTCCTCTCTTCTCTCTCCCACCTCTCCCTTTCCCCCCTTTTACTCCCTCTCCCCCTCTCTCTTCCCCACTCTCCCTCTCTCACATACAACGCACACTTGCCTAGCAGTGAGCCAGTAAGATTGCTCAGCAGATAAAGGCGCTTGCTGCCAAGAATCCACAGGGTGAGAAGAGAAACCGCAGGCCAAAGGTTCAGCTCAGTGACAGAGCATTTGCCTAGCATACAAACGGTATCCCCGCTGGTCTGTAAGTACTGTGCCCCAGCTTGTCTGTCAGCTGCACCCCGGCTGGTCAAGTTGTATTGCATTCCACAAGGGTAAGGGGTAACAATTCTGAAACCATTATCTCTGTGTAATGGGACAGCACATTCAAGTAAACAGAAGGTAAACAGAAGAAGCCAGGCTCTGCACTGTTAGACAAGGTTATGGATAAGCAAGGGGAAAGGAGAGAATGTTCCATGGGATAATGGATTGCACTTGTAGACATCAGTATAAGTTACATTTAGCTTAAGTGCAAAGAGATGGCCAGAATACAATAGAACTATGTATGCTTATATTAGGCATACATATTTATATTTACATGTTAAAAATATATACACATAGGTTAGTTTACACACCCATAAGTCATTTTTTGCTGAGATTTTATATATATATATATGTGTGTGTGTGTGTGTGTGTGTTATATGTATATGTCTCTATAGGCACCACAATTAATTGTCTATATTGTTTACCAGCTAAGATTTTACATACACACACACACACACACACACACACACACACTGAAGTTACTATACACAGCAATAATTGCTTGGTTTGTCAGCTGAGATTCTGTGTGTGAGAGAGAGAGACACTCCTCCATCTTTGGTGGGAGTGCAAACTGGTACAGCCCCTTTGGATATCAGTATGGCGATTTCTC
>LOEQ01001971.1:131066-142882 GCA_001685075.1 Bramus lutescens | reverse complement strand
GACAAGATCTCCTGAGTAAACTGGGAGCATGGGGACCATGGAAGAGGGTTGAAGGGGAGGGGAGAAGAAGGGAGGAGAGCAGAGAAAAATGTATAGCTAAATAAAATCAATTTTAAAAAGGAAAAAGAAAGAAGCAGAGAAAGGGGATATCTGTGATTGGAGTGTGTGTCACACTTCTGCCTTTAGAGTGTCTGTCACCAGCCCATGAAATAGTGCTACACACATTTATGGTGGAACTCCCCTCAGGTAATTCTCTTGGATACCTTCCCACAAATGCATCCCAAGACTATTATTTGCCAGACTTCATGGCATGAAGGAATGCCTGCACCCTTCTTAAAGTCACAAGGCTATTGTAGAAGAATTGATGTGACAGAGAGTTCCTCTAGGCTCCATCTCACTCATGACCTTTACCATTCTAAGACAGGGATTTCATATATGTTCTTTAATGATAGTGTTCACTTCGCTATCGTAAAAATTTCATTTTTTGCATTTTATTAAACTTTATTACAATATGGCAAAGAAGAGCTACAGAAAAACTTTCAGAGGTTAGACATACAAGGTACCTTCTATTTGAGAGTCCTGGCCTGAGAGTATCTCCAAAAGAAGTGTGTGTGTATGTGTGTATGTGTGTGTGTGTGTGTGTGTGTGTGTGTGTGTGTGTGTGTGTGTGTACAGGGTCACATGCATGTAAAGGTCAGAGGGGAACTTTCAGAGTCAGAGTCATCTCTCTCCTTCCATTGCCTATACTGAACTCAGGCCATTAGGCTTGCTCACCAAGCGCATTTCCTCCTGAGTCATCACATTGACTTCTTTCCTTTGTCTTACAGAATGAAAAGTCAGCTCCCCGTTATTTATGATAATTTGATAGCGTCGCATCCCAAAGATTTATTCTGCCAACAGAGAAAGCAGCACCAGGAGTGAAACTTGATATCATATTGCTATTTGATAGAATTCCTCAAATATGCCCCAGATGTTTGGAACAACTCCCAAGCCCCAACTTAGTTTGGCTACTGTAGACAGGCTAAGGGCACTCTTAAACATTTCCTGGACTCTGAGAAGAATAAAAATTGATAGTATTATAAAGAGAAGTTTATGGGGTCGAGGACTTTACTTATATATGGGTAAAAGGACAAATACTTATAAAGTGGTTAGTAAGTGGTGGTTGCGGGTTCTCCTCTAAGGTCCATGACTTTACCAGCCTGGGTAGTTGGCTAGGCTTCTAGTACCAGGCATGATATCTTCCTTCTTGCTGAGCAGGTCGTCAGGCCAATTAGAGAGATCTTGGTTACACACTGGGAATGTGTGCTACTACCGCACTCTGAGGGTTATCATGTGATTCTGGTTGCTGTTGTGTTTCATAGATGTCATAGCCCTGTAGGGCTATTGGTTGTTCCCTACTTCGGAAGCTTGCATGCATGGCATCTTCTAGTACTCAAAAGCTAGTTCTCAGGGAAGAGGCTTTCGGGTCAGTTGCATGCAGCTCAGGGGCCTCTGGGCCTCACATCTGAAGGGAATGGTGTCTTTAACAATGACTTCCCTTCTATCCCTGATGGGGGCTGAGTGAGATGGTGTTACAGAAAACCACAACAACCAAAATGGAGGGTTGTAGAAGCCATTCCCAACGACAGATAGGGCTACAAAACAACTTCTACAATGAGACTGTCTAACCTAATAAGGACAGCAAGAGCCATGCTGAAGTAGACAGGGGAAAGCCCAAGAGCCCTCCACCCTCCAAAGAACTATATAGCCAGCTAAGGAATGCTGAGAGCAGGGGAGTCTTCCTCAGGGAAGAGTGCACCAATTAGTAATTCAATACCAAACAGTCAGCCCTGAATACACATGTACAAGCAACATTATACAGACCAAGCAGGTTGTAGTTCTGTATTTAGGATTATATATGTATGTACATATATGTATATCACAACAATTATTGGCAAAAGAGGCCATGGATTTGAAAGAGAGCAAGACAAGGTGTGTGTGTGTGGGGGGGGGAGCCGGATTTGGGTGGAAAAAAGGGAAGGATGCTATAATTATAATTCAAAAAATTAAAATAAATAATTTTAGGACGTTAAGAGTGTTTAAGCATGCTGCTTTTATTACGTTTCGATTGCTGTGCTAAAGCAACAGGAGAAAAGAAATTCATGAAAAGAAAGCAATTGATTGGGCTTACAATCCCAAAAGAGTAGAGTCAATGTCAGCAGGGCGAAGGCATGGCAGCAGGAACAGCTGAGAGCTCATGTCTCAGTTTCCAAGCAGGAGGTTGTGAGAACACCAGGAATCCCAGGACTCTTTTGAAACCTGCAAGACCTACCCCCTCCACCCAGTAACACACCTCCTCCAACCAGACCACACCTCCTAATCCTTCTTAAACAGTTTCACCAACTGGGGACCACGCATTTAACCACACAAAACTTGAGAGCCATTCTCACTCAAACTACCACACATGCTGTTCCCTCACCAACTCAGATGCTGTTACTAGAGCACTGAAAATTAGAGCATGACAGTCTGGGTAAGAGTATATGTTCTAATGTCAACACAGCCCCCATGCCTTCTGTACAGCAGATGGATAATCATCAGCTGGCACGGGAAGTCAGATATACAACTAATTGTTCAGAAATCAAGACTCCATTCTGCCATCCTTTGGAGTACAGAGCAAAGAAATGGACCCTGGTTATTGAGGAGACAGTGGGAAGAGGAGAGGCTCAGCTGGGCTGGGGCGATTACTCAATGCTGTTGGAGAGGACCCAGGTTTGACTCCCTGTACCTGTGTGAAGGTTCACAACAATCTGCAGCTCCAGTACCAGGGGATCTGATGCCCTCTTCTGGTCTCCTCAAGCACAGGGCATGCACACAGTGTACACACATATATGTGGGCAAAACACCTATATGCATAAAAATAAATACTTTTAGTTAAAAATATTTAATTAATTGAAATTGGGACAGATGACCAAATGCTATTTGGCCTATCTCCTAGAGCTTTTAGGATAAATTAGGTGACTTCTGCTAAGTTGTGTTGGTGGATGGCCAATCAGAAGTTCATGGGGGAGGGGGCAGTATTTAATGACTTTCTTAAATCACAGTTTGGTGTCTGGAACTGCGTGTGCTCATTGTTCCTATCAGGTCCATACCCACTACCCTGTGACATAAAAGGTGCAGTAGAAGACTGCTCATTTGTTTTCTGGCTGCCCAGACCCAAATAACCTAACAGTACAGAAACTATATTAGCTATGACACTGCTTGGTCAATAGCTTAGCTACAACACTGCTTGGTTAACTCTTATATCTTAAATTAACACATTTCTATTAATCTGCATATCACCACGAGGTTGTGGCCTACCGGTAAGGTTTCAGGGCATCTGCCTCCTTCAGCAGCTACATGGCTTCTCTCTGACTCCACCTACTCTGTCTATATATCTCTTTCAGCCTGGCTATATTCTATCCTGTTATAGGCTGAAACAGATTCTTTATTAACCAATGGTAATAAAACATATTCATAGCATTCAGAGGGGAATCCCACATCACAAAGGTATCTATGTGTATTTGTGCTTAAATGTCTTTTCCTTTGAGTCTAGATAATACCTTTATCTTTGTGGGTATTGTCACAGGCTCACTGCTCATGAGAAGTTACCAGGGGAGGTGGAGCTCAAAGGAGAGACAGGTCACTCTGTCCAGGCACTCATCTTATTAGAGAGTTTTCTCTGAGATAGGCTTGCAGCGCAAGCAATATTTCTGGGCAAGAGAATGGAGGATGAGTGGGAATGAGAGAGAGGAGTGGATGACGGGGGCTAGAGAGATGGCTCTGTCTGTAAAGTGATGACATCCTGAACATGTGAACCTGAGTTTGGTCTCCAGGACACATGTAAATATGTTGAGTGTAGTAGCATGCACTTATATTCCTAGTTCCAGGAAGGTGATGACAGGAGAATCCCTGGAGCTCTGTGGGTGGTCCGCCAACCTAGCTGAACTGGTAAATTTCAAGCGAATACTGTGGATAGGAGAGTACAGGCATTTGAATGCTAAGCTCATGGATTGCCAAAGCTCCCTTACAAATGAGAGTTTGGCTTCCACTTTTTCTGGCCGATTTAATCCAAACAGCTCCACTCATTTCCTCTTAATGATTTGACTTGGAGGTTGCCAACTGTAGGGTTTGGATTCGGTTTTCAAGCTAAGCCCCTTTGCTATGATCAAGTGCTGGCAGAGCCTACAAGGAGGCTGATTTGAGTGATCTGTGTCTCCGAGCTGTCTGAGTATCCATTACTGTCTGCTAGCAGACATGGGGAGTTGTTAGGATATTGTGGCTTTGTATTTGATCCAGGCTTCTGTCTGGTGGAAGAAGCCACTATGCTGGAGGTCAGTGTAATCCTGTCTCATCAACAAGGAGGTTTCTGTTTGCTTTAGGTCATCCTCCATCCAAGGGAAAGTCAAGTCCTTGGTCTCCTGACTATGAATCCCCAAGGATTTCTGAGTTTTCATGTTAAAACCGTTTTCCTTTCAGAATATTCCTTTTGCTTTTATTCTTCAAAAACCTGTGCAGCTAATTAATTTTTAATTACACTGACTCTGCTTAAGGTGTTTAGATTGGTTTCCTTTTCCATGGTTGGTCCCAGCTCCTATAGATATCCTGATAAGCTAACTCCCTAGACTCAGACTTTGGTCTGCTGCTTAACCCTCTTCCTTTAAACTAGCTCTGTGTAGAATGAGCTTGGTGGACTCAGATGGTGGTTCAGATCCATCTCAGGAACCATGGCACCAACAAAGTCAGGTAGAACTTAGAAAGGCATAGGAATTATCCATAACGAATCCATTTTCCATGCCAGATTTGGTCATTCATTCATTTATTCATTGCTTATTAATTCAAAACATTTTAGAGACTGTCCTTCTCTAGAGATAGCACTGTGGAGAAGTAGGATGTGGGCCATGACAAAGCCTGTCACCCTGCTTGGTGTCCACTCTGAATACTTACTATCCTAGCTGCCTGGAGAGAGGTGAAGCTCAGAGGAACTGGGCTTCATAGACAGTCCTTGAGGTTCCCTGGGCATTCTCGATGGCCCATGTGTCTTCTCTAAACTCACAGGAGGCGCAAAACGTTAAGTGGAAGAAGGGAGAGGCACCAACTGTGGTCCCTACCATGTCTGCCTCTTCCCTTGGGGACAATCACTGCAACCAATTTCTCTTGCTTGGCTATTACTTAGCCATAGATTAGAGACAGCTCAAGAGAACATTCTGGCAACGAGGAGAGAAGGAGCCCAGAAGAGAGAATATCTTAGTATGAAATCCATTTTTTTTCTGCAATATTTTGGCTTTGGATGGAGCTTGCCTTTCAGGTTGACATTTTCCAGTGACTCTGTGTGATGGTTGGTCAGGGAATTGGTGGTGACACAGCATTTCTGGAGTCCTTTCGCCAGATGGCTGTGGGGGTGATTAATTGTGTTGATTGTCTCCATTTTGGCTGCTTGTGTTGACACTACTCACTGTGGCGCTGGTCTGATTGCCTCTGTCTTGTTCACCTTTGCCCCCTGCTCCTCCTCCTATCCCTAGAGGCAGGGTTCTGAAACTGTGCAACTGTGATAGACAGAGCAGTCTGCAGCTGGGCAGTGGCCAGGTGACATCACACAGGCAGGCAGGTCCATTTCACTGTTTCCCCACAGGGACCTGGGGCAAGCACATTGAGGCAAGAAGGCCATGTATGGCTTAATACCAGGCAGCAACACTGAAGCAGGTCATGGACAGGACTGAGACCCAGCTCGGACTAGTCACTCAACTAGACCTTCAATTTGCCTTGCGTTTGCACCTCACTTACTCAGCAGGTACACACGTGAGACAGGAGGAATCAACGGGATCCTCAGTGTCTGCCATCCAAAGTCCTTTCCAGCTCAAGATCCTGAGTAAGACAGGTCACGACCTTAGCCAGGTGTCCCAGATAGAGCTCTGAAGAGTCAGGCAGGCCATCAGGAGGTACACTATAGGCACCACTATAGCCCCTGCAGAGCTGTAGGGTACGCCTTCATTCTTTGTGAGCCGTGTAATTTGGGAGTAGACGGGTCTGGTGTTGTTTACTAGGATGTATCTATCCTCCACCATTCAGGAAGGGATGGAAAAGGAGAACTTGCTCACGTTCCCTGTCTAATCATAGGTAGTAGACCTCCTTCTGGTCTGAGAAGATTGTCTCATGAAGGGGACACGGGACCAGCTGGCTTTCCTAAAAGCCCACTAGTAGAAACGTAGATGCTCCTTTTAGAAATACTTGCTGGTACAGACACTCATCATGGGGATACACATGAAGAAGCAAGTTCTCCAGAGGCAAAGTCACCACCTAAGCCCTTACTACCCCAGACTTCTGGGGCTGAGGTTGAAACACAAACATCGAAGGTCATTTCTTTTCACCATGCTCTCACTCTGAAGAGGATATTCAGTCTTCATGTGAAACATTTCCCTTTGTATACATGAAGCAATAGAATGTTCTAGAAAGAAAATTTGGTCTAATCAGGTCTCTCCAGATATTTCAGGCAGGAGAAAGGTGAATGTCCTGGTGGTGTCAGTCATGTAACACAAAGGCCCAAGGTTTACTTAGGGTAGCAGCACCTTCAGGTGGTCTGAGAATGTTTCCTGTGGTGTGGGTGGATTTTTTAAAAAACTCTTGTAGAAACATCTGTGCGTCTGGATTCAGCCAGACTATCATTTCTTGTATAACCTCTGTGTCTCCCTTTGGTGGCCCAAGGTGCCCAAATTTAAGAGATTTATGAATGTCCTGCTATGTTTCATCTACTATCCCTAGTAGTGACTGTCGCTCTAATTCAGATGGTCCATTTACCACACACACATCCTGCAAAGCAGGGTATGGTGTTAACCGGAAGAGCTGGTAATTGAGACAGAAAGCAGGTAGATCCCCTCCTCCCCACAAGCCTGTTCCCACCTCTTTTCCCGGGCTTTGTGGTGACAGTTTCCCTCCTGTCCTCTGGAGGCCAAACTGGGCATGTCAGGGAACACCTAGGTCACATATTGAGACTCAGGGCACTTCCACCTCCTCCTCCAAGGTGGAAGGAATCATGATTTCTCCTTCTCTCTTTCCTTTCTTTATTTCTACATCGTTTTCTCTTTCTTCTAAGATTCAGACTTCCCCAGGCCCTTCTTTGGGGGCTTAGGCCAACCTATTTCAAGGTCTATGCACGAGAGAGCATATTACGTTCTAATTTAGAAAGAAGAATGCCAAGGTAGCCACATTGGTTTCCGCTGAACTCCGCATCAGATTTCAATCAGTTCCTTGTGCCCCTGTTCACACTCCATTATACATTCCACCAGACTCTACACACACGCAGCTCCTGCTGAGCACATCGGAACAGATAAAGAATAGCGTGACCGTTATTAAACAGATCTTCGCCTTCTTCCTCCTCCATTCCTTTCTGTCCCCTATGGCAAACCACAATGAGCACAAATTTTCCTCCCAAGTTGTCTGTTTCTTTAAAAAGCATAGCTTCCGAGGGTCCCAGGGAATGTTGTTGAAGGCTCTGGAAAGAGGCCATCTGTGTGATTCTCCTCCTAACACTCCGCTCAGGAGATATGGACGATTTCAGGCCAACCATACAGCAGTGGATTGTTCCTGACATATGCTCTTGGCAAGCATCCCGCAGAGATTCTGCACAGTATTTTGGAGCAGGAATGATCTCTGGGCAGCTCATTTGATGCTTTGAAGTCCATATGTTAAGTATGTGTATGCATGTTGCAGATGTGGCAGTGTGATGCTCGGTGAGCTGCCAGCATGCACACATGACATGGGGAAGGAGCTTGGACTGTGGCAGACATCCTTCCCAGGATACACCTTCCTCCCTTCTTCCCACTCGCCTTTCCCTTGCTGAGCCATCAAGCGCTTTGTTGAAGGCTCAAAGCTGACTCCCATGAAAACGTATGTTCACATAAAATTTTCTAGGATATTCATACATTCTGCAATGTATGAATTATGTTCACCTAGAATAGTCATAGCAACTTTAATCATAATAGCTGAGAACTAGAAAATAACCCGAATGCCCAATGAACCCATAAAGGGATAAACAAACTGTGGTATATCTATGCAATGGAATATTATTAGGCCTTAAATAGGAATAAAATACAAATACATGCTGTGACAGTCATATTAATCTTGAATATGTTCTTTCCTAAATGGAAGGAGGCAATAACAAAAGCCACAGAGTTCACAATGGGCAAACTTTCAGGGAGACGGTAGACTAGAGGTTCCACTGAGGGGGAATTATAAAATGCAGACTAATGGGTACCTCCTCTCTCTCTCTCTCTCTCTCTCTCTCTCTCTCTCTCTCTCTCTCTCCAAAGCCTTCTGTGTAGCTCTGTCTGTCCAGGAACTCACTCACTACCTCGAACTTAGAGATCTGCCTGCTTCTGCCTCCCAAGTGCTGGGATTAAAGACATGTGCCCCCACTGCCCAGCCAGTACCTAATTCTTTTAAAGAAATGACAACGTCTTCAAAACAATTGAGAAGTGATGGATGTATAACTCAATTGGGACACAGCATCACACAGACTTATGTACTCAGGGGGAAACATGTGACAAGGAAATTAGTTTTCAACAAACCTATTGCTAAAACCTGACTTTCAGCCATTATTAGAACCTGCCCCAATGGTGGCTCCCATCAGAAGCCCAAAACTGAACAGTTCCCCAAACTGGCTGCTCTGACCTCATGTTAGGGTGAGACAGCCCTCCATTCTCAAATGCAGCCGGGCGTGACATTCTGGGTCACTTGAACACCAGCTTGTCTTGGATTCCCAGGAGATCTGGCCATCATCAGCTCCAGATTCAATGGGTGTGGAGCGCATCCCAAACCTCTGCATTTCTAACGAACTCCCAAGGGGTACGGTAACCCTCCTGCCTGCAGCTTGGACAGTCAGCATATAGACCCCTGAACCAGTTCGTCGGAACACTTGGGCTTTCCCGTAGCCTTTGCCTTCTCTGTGATCCCCAGTCCAATCCAGTCACATATTATAGCTTTTAAGCATATTTTAAGTATATTTTTTCCTACTCTTCCTCAATTTTAGATGCTAATGTTAGAAGATTTTTAACCACTGTTGCTACCCAACTTGGTGAAGTCTTTTGATGTACAATACCCTGTGTGGGAAGCACCTATCTTCCTACAGAGCTGGTATCTTCTCTGTATCTGAGTCAGCCGTTTGCTTCAGTATCACAGGAAAAACCCTAGAGTGGAACCGAATTTAAGCTTCCTTGGTCATGCCTGTGTGTTCAAAAGGAAGAGATTCATTTCTGTCCCAAATATCATACACCTTGTCATTTCGAGACACATGGAGACATTTTAGAAGCCCTGACTCTTCAGAAGGACAGAAAAAGCCAAAGGATTATGAATTTATCAATGAGCTGTGGTGGAGCTTAGTACAGGACTCTTTCCAGTTTTTGTTTTGCTTTGGCTTTTCATTTGTTTGTTTGTTTTTTAATCAGCATGTCCCGAAAGTCTGCAGCATGCTAGGTACTGTGCCTATACCTCAGAAAGGGAGATCTGAAAATGACCAAAGGCCCCACATCCTCTCCCTGTGAGAAAATCAAGAATTAAAAGGGAAAGAGAAACAGGCAGTTAGAGACTCGGGGGCAGCTACATTGGCTAGGTCTAAATTCTGCCTTCTCTACAATGGTGTGTATGTACATGCTTGTATGCATGCATACTGTGTATGTGCATGCCCATGTACGTGTATGGGCTACATGTGCTTTTTTTTTGACATGGTCCTCCACCACAGTTGGAGCTCAGGGGCTGCCTAGACTACCAGCCAGCAAACCCCAGACTCTGCCTGTCTCTTCTTCCCCATCACCAGAGTTATAGATATCCACCTCTGACATGGGTTGCAGAGACCAGACTCAGTTTCTCAAGCTTGTTCAGCAAACACTTTGCCCACTGAGACACTGCTCCAAAGCCCTCTCTATAGATTTTGCTGATGAGCTGTAAAACTTCTGGGCACAGTCCTAAACACAAGCAAAACCTACTTGAACAGAGAGAACACAAAGGACACAGCAGAGATGGCATTAAACCCATGCAGCAGTACCCGAAAGCGCCTCTCATTGTCCTTCAGTCTACTGCAAGATTTTGAGGAGAAGGTGACTGAGCTCCGAACCCCAGAAAAGCACTGAGTGTTTGTGTGTAGAAGAATATTGGGGTTCAAATTCCTGTTCTTCTCTGGGTCTAAAGGTGTGGGACTCACTGATTTCTAGACCTTCTGGGTCTTGTTTTCTTTACCCATAATGCAAATGATTGCAGCAATTTCATCAAAGGAATGAAAGAATAAGGAAATGAACTCAAATACAGAGGAGGATTCCACAGACGGTCGGGCATGCCACAGATGTGAGAGAAAGGTGTTCTTGTCACTGTGGGCACTGCAGGCCTGGGCTAGGAGGAGCAAAGCTCACCCACCCCCCTGGTCACTGCCTTAATGCTGCCTCAGATGCCTGTTCCACAGCTTAGGGGAATGTATGGCCTCCCTAGAGACAATGCCTCCTGATGGTGGCCAACAGGAAGTGCATGACTAAGTCTTCTGAATTCTTTGAGACTCTTGTCTTTGGTTCCAGAAGAAAGCTGCTAAACACACTTTGAAATTCCTACCCGTCCAAGCAGGGTTTAAATCTGCGGTCCTTACTAGCTACCTTTCCTGTTGCTGTAACAAAACCCTAACACAAATCAGTCGGAGAGAGTAAGGAATCATTTTCGTTTACCGTCCCTGGGAGATATAGATACACCATGGCAAGGAAGCTGGGGGCCAGCTTGTCACATTGCATCAGCAGCCAGGAAGCAGAGAGCTGACAGGAAGTGATGCCAAGCCATGAAACTGCAAGGTCCTGGTCCCCAGTGACCCATTTCCTCTAGTGGGGCTCCACCTTCTAAGTGTTCCTCAGTCTTCCCAAACAGCAGCATGAGTGGAGAACCAAGTGTTCAAACACAAGCGCCTATGGGGTGGGCAGCATTGCACAGTCAAACCACAATAGAGTATCGTGTCTGCATTCTATAGATAGGAAGCCTGAAGTCTGGGGTTTATTTTCTTCCCTGAGCATTTGAATCTCAGCCCTTATGTCCCGCTCTCTGGCAAACTCCATGAATTGGAACAAGAGGCTAAAATTAATGGAACTAGCTAATCACATCCCTTTTCAGCAGAGAAATCTGAACCTGGGGCCAGACTCCAGATCCTTCCCAGGGGAGCAGCTCCCATTTAGCCCCAGCTTAGGAGCTTTCCAGCTTAACCAGCTATTTGCTCCCTGATGTCCTGATCCACGTCTAAACAATAAGACAGACAGGACCTTTGGTAGGAAAAATATTATTTTAAAATATTATCGACAAAATAACATCTAAGCCAGCAAAATCTTCACTGATAAAGGCCAGTGATCAAGTTTATGAATGGGCTTAAAAAGAACATAATTAATTCCACCCCAAACTTGCTACATATCTATTTCACTTCCAGGAGGTGAGACGAGTGTGGCCTTATGCAATATGCCCACATACATAGGTACTAGGTAAATTATTTCCAAGGCTCATTTAATGGATATAGGCTATAAATCCACCGCTGGGGCTGATGTGATAATAAAAATACTTGTGGTGTTTGATATTTGCAAAGTGACTTGCAGTTATTTATTAGGTCATGATTCTACATTGAACAGCGCTTCCCCGTAATAAAGGAGAACAAGCAAGGAAGAGAGGGCTGTGAAAAAGCTCTAGGACGTCTTTGCCATTGTCCTGGTTGGCTTTAACCTTGAACTTGACACAGCCTAGAGCCTCCTGATAAGAAAGCCTCAGCTGAGGATGCAGAACTGCCTAGATCATAT
>LOEQ01001971.1:59045-84774 GCA_001685075.1 Bramus lutescens | reverse complement strand
TTTTTTTGGTCTTTTGAGACAGAGTTTCTCTGTAGCTTCCTGGAACTAGCTCTGTAGACCAGTATGGCCTTGAACTCACAGAGATCCACCTATTGGGATTAAAGGCACGTGCCACCACCACCTGGCCTTCAGTCTCTTTCTTATAGAACCCAGAACCACCAGCCCAGGGATGGCACCACCCACCATGGTCTGGGCCTTCCCCTGCTGATCATTAATTGAGAAAATAATGCCTTACGACTGGATCTTGCAGAGACATTTTTCTCAGCCGAGCTCTTTCCTCTCTGGTGACTCTGGCTTGTGTCAAGTTGACACACAAAACCAGCCAGTACAACTGGGAAATAAAGTGAAAAGTAGCAATTAGTATGTATTTGTCAGTTTGTGTTGCAATAACAAAATGCTCGGTGCCAGATGCTTTACAAAGAACATTTCTTAAATTGATTTCATGGTTTTAGAATGAAGTCTTTGTTGTGGATAGCATTTCCATTGTGGAATTATGTGCAAAGGAGATCATATGCCAAGAATGGAAGCCAAAGACACTCATGACCTAGGCATGCCTTCACTGGTACTGACTTGGGTCTATAAGAAATATTCATCCCTTGCAAGTCCAGGGTCTGTTGACCTTATTCCCTCCTGCTGTGCCCCACCTGTTAAAGGTTCTGCCACCTGTGGACATCACCACACTACAGACAGAGCTCCTAGTATTTGAACTTGGAGGATTTGCTCAAAGCACATCCAAACCACAGCAGGCTGCCCTAACAAAACAGCATGGGCTGGGTAACTTAAGCAACAGGAATTAGTTCTCTCACAGCTCAAGAGGCCAGAATTGTTAAGATATGCAAGGTTGGAGAAGCCAGAACTTGGCTGTACCCATTCCTTCATCCAATCTTTTTGTTGTTGGTGGTGGTGATGGTGTGTGTGTGTGTGTGTGTGTGTGCGTGTGGTAGGTGTACACATATAATAATGTATTTACTATAGAGATCAGAAGTGGGGGAAGAGGGGAAACAGGAGGCAGAGACCAGCTGCAGGTGGATGGGAAGGAACCCAGGTCGGGGGAGAGCTGCTCCCCCTTCGAATCACAATGATTTGAGCAAAGCCTAAGCCGGGTTCCTGGCACAGGGACTCAGAGATCTTACAGTCTGAATCCAATTCACATAAAAGTCATATGTGCGTGAAAGCAGGCCTGGAGCGTTTTAATTGTCGTCGTTGTGGAAAGTTACATGACTGTCATCAGCTGTCGCTTCTGGCTGTGCTTTCTGTACTAATGTAAATAAATGAGGTCACAGGTTTCAAGTAGCAGGCTGTGTTTACATACTTGTGAAGTAGCCTTGATCTGCCTGTTAGTCAAACACACACGTGAAATGTGTGCTTTCCTGAATGCAGGTTACTCCCGAAAGCCTGAAGGTTGTAGGCTGTGAAGGGGCAGGAGGATGCCTCCCTTCATGGGGTTTTGACCCAAGACCGCCTTTTTGGTGAGGACTGGCTCTCCTCTGCAGGCCAAAGCTTAATCCCCAGCTCTTTTCCATAGCAGTTCTGTAGCTGTGGATTTGAAGAGTCCTGGGCTCCTTCAGAGATGGGAGGGTGAGGTAGTGGGGCAGAGAGAAATCAGGCAAACTCTGATAAAACATTCCAGGGTCAACATGTCTTGGAAGGTTTCCAAAAAAGTTTATTTTCAGTTTTTATAAATGACAGGATCCTTGTGACTCAGGTCTACTTTTTCAGGTAAAGTTTAAGGCAAGATTTATTTTTTGAGGGGGTTGTGTTTGTGTATATATGTATCTCTCTCTCTCTCTCTCTCTCTCTCTCTCTCTCTCTCTCTGTGTGTGTGNTGTGTGTGTGTGTGTGTGTTTGTGTTTGTCTGTGCACATGTGGAGGTCAAAGGTTGACATTTGGTGTCTTCCTCAACCACTCCCCCCTTATTATTTGAAAGAGTCTCTTGTTGAATCTTGAGGCTCACCAATTCAGTTAGGCTTGCTTGGCCAAGAAACTCTGGGGACCCTTCTATGTCTGCCTTCCCAGTGCTGGGATTCATGCCACCCGGTCGTGCTTCTTATGTGGGTTCTGGGAATCCAAACTCAGATCGTCATGCTTGCAAAGCAAGGACTTTTGCCGACTGAGCCATCGCTCAGCACCCTAGAGCACGGTTTTTTAAAAGCATGTTCCTGTTGAGGTTTTTGTAAAGACATTATCAAAGGAAACATATGAAGGCAGCATCGTGAGCAGGATGTAAGCGTCAGTGCCTGGACTGCTGGTGGATGGGCGTATAGTACCACAGTTTGAGTAGCAAGCCTCTTGCTGAGCACACAGGGCTACCAGGAGGGAGCAGCTGCTGGTTTGTAGTCTCTCCGTGCATTCCCAGACAGTATGGTTTCTTTCCAGAGGCTAGGTTTTTGGTTTTGGTTTCTTTAACATTCTATACAGTTGAGGCAGAG
Source organism: Bramus lutescens (assembly GCA_001685075.1). Lineage (NCBI taxonomy): Eukaryota > Metazoa > Chordata > Mammalia > Rodentia > Cricetidae > Bramus > Bramus lutescens. Next base: position 82,345 of record LOEQ01001971.1, on the reverse strand, counting down.
GAGTGGCAGTCACTGGGAGGCAGCACAAATAAACAGCTTTAGAAGACTGTGTTGGTGTCTAGTTCCTGGAAGTGTCAGTGGTCCAGGGCATATTCTTTTGTCCAACACAAAAGTCCAAAGAAATGATTCAATGAATTCCCAATTCAAGAAAATTCTGGTATAGATTTACCAGATTCCCCCCCACACACTTCTTCTTTCAAAATAAATGTTGTCCGACTGAGTCAGGTCAACTAAAGTGAAGAACAAAAATGACCTTTTGACTGGGGTAAGAAATAGTTTGTGAGGGGTTTTGTTTTTGTTTTTGAAATGGGTTTTCATGTAGCCCAGGCTGGCTTTGAACTCTTGATCCCCCTACCTCTAGCCTCCCTAGTGCTAGGCCCACAGGTGTGTGTTACCATGCCTGAAGTGATCTCTGCCTAGGCTTTGTCACTAAAGTAGACACCAGGGAGACACATTTATTTTGTGTTTCAGTTGTTCATAAATGACTTTCATGAGATCAAACTCATGGCTCTCTACTTACTTCCCCTAAAGCTCCTGCTATAACTAACATTACATATCCCTTTTAGGAGAAGGAGAGCTCTATGTACAAATTAAGAATTAAGAGCCCTTCTCCCCAAGAAGCCAGCTTCCACCAAAGCTGTTAATCTGGAAACATAAATAAGAGACAAACACAAAAACAGAATAGTCTAGCATCATTTTACACACCTACATCTGGTTGCTGAAGCTTTAGGGGAACAGCTCTGAGAAAAGTTGTGCGCCCCCAACTATTTGAGGACCTAGAGGTCTGTACATTCTCTACAGAGATATTTTCTATATGTATGTAGTATGTGTTGTATATTTTTCTCCAGATTACCATGTCCTTAATGAACTGAGTTGCTCACAGAAGTTTATAATTGTGTGTGTGTGGTTCTGTTTTATAATTTCATGTGTTTGTTTGTGACAGGGCTTCCCCTGACCCAGGCTGACCTTGAACTCACTTTGTAGCAGAGGATGGACTTTGAATGTCTAATCTTCCTGCCTCCGTCCTTTCAACTGCTGGGATTACAAGTCTGTGCCACTAACCCCAGTTTATATGGTGTTGAGTATAGAACCCAGGGCTCTGTGTGGCTCTGTGTATCCTAGGTGAGCCATCTACCAACTGAACCATAGCCCTAGGCCATCATAATTTCATTTCTATAATTTCTGAGACCATATATCGTATTCTTACATATCATTTCTGCAAATACACTTTCTCCCCCATATATTCTCAGCAAGTTTGTCAAGAATCCAGTTTTTGCTGCCTGACTCTCCTCAGTTCCTCTGAGACACTCGGACATAAAGGGCTAACTGCAGAGACATGACATCTCCAGGGAAGACCCCCACCCACAGGACACAGCCTTCTCTCTGCTTCTAAATGGTTTTACAGTTTAAAGATGCCTCCTGGATTATGTCTCTTCATACGCTGGGCATTTCACAGCGACAGCAGTCATGATGGTTTGAAGAAGCCTCTAAGTGGTTCATGTGTAAGAATAGTCTTCACCCAGTACTCAGCCATGCTGCTGGACTCAGCCACCTTGTCTCTCCTCTCATTTCTCTGTGTTTCATCCCTTCTGCTCTGAGAGATGGTGCCATCACTCTCTTCCTCTCTCTTCAGTATAGCTTCCTGTCACTCTCCTTGGGAAAGAAGTATAGTTTCCCACAGGACAGGACCCTAAGACAACGGATGCTTCCTGGTACTCAGCTTGAAATCACTGGTGCTGTCAGATAGCCAGTCTGATCTATGGAGTGTATGAATCCATTCAAAGACAATGAAAAGTAGAAATCCTTTTTATCACTGTAGCTGGAACTCTACATATTTCTCATATTAAGGTGGGTGTGAGATGCTCTGTCCCCCGTCTCTGGATGTTTCTGCCTTAGACACTTGACACCAGCTAAGCTTCAGTCTTTCATCTTATCTTGTGCCTACAGAACTTTAGGAGACTGCCCTGGTGTATTATTGTTTCCACTCGGGTGGGGGGGTCTACAAAATAATATTTATTATATGCCAGTAATTCTGCCATCTGTAAGACATATTATGTAGTTTTGTGTCTGCGTTGAGATCTGTGAGATGGATTTGTTCACATTGCTGATGTGGAACTGAGACGCAGGTGTGTTGAATAACTTGCAGGAGGTAATGCAGATGGTTAGGGCTAGGATCCGGTTTTAATTCAGACTTGTTCTGTCCAGTCCCTGATCTTCATTGCTACCAATGTCCTGACTGAGAACACAGTAAGAAAAGCAATATTCTTGCCCCAAACAGAGTACAGTTTTAGAATAGTACCCCCCCACACACCTGCCCCATTCTGTAGATGCTAATTCTATTCATTGACCTTCAGGCAGTGTTCTCCTTAAATTTCTAACTAAGCCTCACTTCTGACTAGCCTCTGTAGAGCCTGGCTGTCTCTTGCTTATGGATTCTGCGTGTGAGCTTTGGTTCTTTAGCCCTGCACTCAGAGAATTGCACCACAGAAGGCACCGCCTTAGCTAACAGCAAGCAGGAGCAGAAGTTTGGCTACAAAAGCGGGTTTTCCCACCAAAGTGAGAGCCTGTCACTGTCCCGGGCTGAACTCACCTGGCCATAGCAGGTGACACCTAGCTGGATTTTTCTTTTAAAGTACTGGATATTTTCTGGTCACCTTTCAAACTCATGGACTCAAAAGCAGCCAAGGAAACCTGATTTTGAGACCAGGTTTGAAATCGCTTCTTTTCTGCATTGTTGCGTGTGTCTCGAAAATATTTGCATTGACAACTGCAAGCTTCTTCTGTGTAGGAAACCGGCCCAGTTTGGAGTGGGGACTAGGGAAAGGATAAAAACTGTTTCATATCTTAAAAGCCCAGTTTCTGGCAGAACCAGGAACCCCAAGTCTTCACTGGGAAAGCTAATCCAGGGGCAGGTCAGAGCTGTTGTTCAGGGAAGATGGAACCTGCTGTGTACTTCAAGATAGAATTGTGTCAGTCAGACTTTAAAACTCTTTGGATAAATTGACTCCTAGTTATTTAATAAGTAAAAATTTAAGCTGGTCATGACCGTATAGTACTTAGGGTGGAGCTTGAGGCAGGAGGATGGCCGTTAGTTTGAGGCCACCTTGGTAGATAGACACAGTACCAAGTCAGCCAGATATACAGAGAAATATCAAATAAATAAATACTAAGATATATTTATTATTTATTTATTTACATATACTTGTCCAAGTTTTTGTATGACATCGGCTTCAATTTCTAGGAATGAATAAAGTGTTCATCACACACCCAAAATGATTTCGACAAACTTGGTATTCGTTAGCTTCTTTTGTTCTTAGAATAATATCGGGGTAGGCACTACTATTACCTCTGACTTGGTAGGTGACCTGAGGAAGAGACAGATGAGGAGCCTAGGGTCTCCTAGTTGAAGGTCTGGCAGGGCAGGAAGCCTAGGGTCTCCTAGTGAGGCTCTGACAGGGCAGGGCAGGCTCCAACTCCAGCAGCTTCGCCGCATCACCAGATTGGGTGTAGATGAGGACCAAGCTGATGACTTGGGCATGAGATGGGATGTTTGGAATGTCATGTGATGTATCTATAAACCTTCACATAGGTGTCCTCTACTCCAGCATGATGCATAGGCTATATTATGCCTGACTTACAGTAAGCTGAACCTTCCCAAGGGCAAGTTCCTAGGAGGTAGTGTCTTCACCGTAGACTGGGCCATCTATCATACTGGACTCCCTCCACTCCAATAGTGCATTAATGACGCTTTTATTCTTGTNGAGGGTTTCATACACATCATTCCTTGCCTTCAGAAAGTATTAGGGATCCGAACTCAGATAATACTTGTGCAGCCAGCCCTTTGCTGACTGAGCCATCTTCCCAGCCCCTTGTAGCTCTTATATAACCATGCCAAACATAATTAAATGATTGGGCAATCATTTGATGAGGTCAGAGGGCCAAAAATGACATCCTTAGTGCTACTCTTCCCTTCTGCCGCTGCTACCCAATCCCAGGGCCCCACGCCATCCCCACCCTCCCCCCTAAGAGGCAAGAACAGCCTCCATGCAGATTTCTCTGAAACACTCCTGTGAGATACTACTCTTTCAGACTGCCGTAAAGGCCATCCAGGAGAGAGCCTCCACTTCTGTGTGTACCCGCACACGACCCTTGTGTAAGGACGAGTGCCCGTTAACTGGAGTCTCCCTTTAGACCCTCAGTGAAAGATTCCTTCCTTGTCCAGCTGAGATGTTTGGGTCACATGGCCTTTCCCCTCTTCTCTCCCTACAGATAGCCTTTCCCACATGTCTCACACATACAACACACCATTTCACACAGGCACACAACACGCTATGGTAGAAGCGTCCCGTGTGTCAGCCTCAGACTCCCTCTGACCCACCCCTCCCCCATATTCTCCCCCCATTAGGCAAATGGAAGGCCCCTTGCCACCTGTTAGCATTACGTCATTGGCTCCCCAGAACACAGTTGTACCCGAGGCCTTAAACAAAGTAGTTCTTCTTGTATTGTTTGCATTCAAAGAGCTGATATCATGCCAACTGATGTCATTGTGTGTCTTTGTGTGACTCTATGGCAACTGGGCAGGTGGGGAGCCTCCGGCTGATGTCACTGGGAAAGGAGGGGCTGAGACTGAATTTTAAAAAGCTCTATGCTGGGTATTTTGTGTTGGGGGAGGTGGTAGGTCTAGCTAGCTGCTTTTAAGACAAATTACTGCTTGAATACACTAAATAAGAACGAGAATCCTCCTCCCCCACTTCCCAGCCTCTCCTTTTGAGTTCAGTTTCCCAGTCCTTCCCCTCAACGTATATGGAAAAAAAATGTTGCCAAGTGCCTTTTTCTTAAGGGAAAAGTGAGTTGGGCTCCCCTGGCAGATTCAGCGTGGGACTGTTTACTGTAGGATTTGTGGAACCCAGAAGTGGCAGGGAGTAGTTTTTACGCATTCACTGGTGATGTTTTCTAGTGTCTTTGCTTGTTTTTTTTTTGTTTTATTTTTTTTATTTTTTATTTTTTTTTTTTGTAGTTGGAAGGCTCCCTCTGGGCTAGTCACCCGGGTATACTGATTTCACAACAGAAGATCAAGGGCAGAGTTTAATTACAGAAGCGAAGTGAAAATGAACTTAAAGCTCCTATGTGCTTGCCTATAAACCTTTTTTCCCCCACTGTTCTACTTCTTCTCTAAGCACAGGATAGCCCTCCTGAGTTGTCTGTGGATCATTTCCATTTCCTACTGGTCTTCTGTCACACAGCTGGATGTGCCCATCGGCTGGGGATGCTCTCTTCAGGTCCCTGTGTGTGTGTGTTGTGTGTGTGTGTTGTGGAGCCAGGCCAGGCCTCTGCTTCCACAGTTAAGCAGATGATGTTGCGTGAACATCCCCATGCGTCTACTCACACACCTGTGGCCGTGTGATTTCCATAAGTGACTGTACTATCACAAGGCCTTGTTTGCGTGCTGAAAGTGGGGGAACAGGTGCAGCCCAGACCTTTGAACTGTTTCCGACTCAGCTCTTGGCGTTAGAGCAGAGCCTCCAGCTCAGAGTATGCGTTAGGAGATTCATCGGGGTCACAATCAGCCGGTTAGTGTGCTCAAAAACCTCTAGAAGCTAAGGACAGGAAAATGGACCACTCTCACACGCCACTCTCTTGGAAGTCAGAACCGGTGTGGAAAGTCAGGTAGATCCTGAGCCGCTCTCCTAGCGCTAACTTCCCTTGCTCAGCTCCCCTCTGCTGTTTCTACCTTTGGGCATTCATAGCAATAACATGAGTAGAAATAGCTAGCTACTTCATGCAAGCCTGGAGGGGGAAGGTGTATTGAACACTTGGCCCGTGTTTATGTCCATCTCAGACTCACACGCAGAGAGACACACTATATACTTGAGACACACACTGCACGCTCGTGGAGTTACGGAGACACACAGAAAAATGATCTTGCGCAACTCATCAGGCAGGTCAGCAATGGTAGTAGGACCACAACCAGCACAGCCTGGCTTTTCCACGGCACCTGCTTGTAAGTGCTCTGCTCCATAGGGAATGAACTTGGCTTTCTCTAAGGTGAGCTATAAATGGTACAGGACCCATGTGCACGGTGCCAGGATACAAGCAGAAGTTCTCTCGACAGTGTTGTCCCTGCTTTTCTCCTCTTCCAGAGTGCAAGGCTCTAAATAGGCCAGGGACCTTATGTCTGTTAGAAGCAAGTAAATATGCAGTTGATGAAATTACTGAGTTGTTGTGTGGAACGTGTTCCCAGGCACCTTGGCCCAGTTTGTACAGGAAGGAGCAGAAGCCCTCTGAAGCCGCTCTCCGTACCCAAACAGACTCCGGGTTTTTGTTTTTATTTTAGAAGTGTTCAGAATGGACCTAGCCACAGTGGCACTCATCTCTGTGGGGAAGCTGACCTTACTCTGTCGTCTTACTCATGGGCACTCTCTGTGTTTTCCTTCCAGGGGGACTCAGTAGTTTTAAGCAGAACCATGAAAACCTCTGTGACAACTCCCTCCAGCTCCAAGAGTGCCGGGAGGTCGGGGGCGGCGCCTCGGCGGCCTCGAGCATGCTACCTCAGTCTGTCCCCACCACCCCTGACATTGAGAACGCAGAGCTGACGCCCATCCTGCCCTTCCTGTTCCTTGGCAATGAGCAGGACGCTCAGGACCTAGACACCATGCAGAGGCTCAACATTGGCTACGTCATCAACGTCACCACTCACCTTCCCCTCTACCACTATGAGAAAGGCCTCTTCAACTACAAGCGGCTGCCAGCCACTGATAGCAACAAGCAGAACCTGCGACAGTACTTTGAAGAGGCGTTTGAATTCATTGGTAACTATCGCCCTGGGTGTGCCGGGAGCTCTCCCTTTCCTTCAGCTCTGCTGATATAAAGTTCAAGGCTTATTCCTAGGCTAGGGAAAACAAGCAAACTACCTAAACCATAGTCTTTCCTTTAAGTCTCGGAACTATCTGGATGGACATAAAAGAATAGTTGAATTAGTGAGGTTTCTGTTTCTGTGGCTAAATAAAGTACCTGAGAGGCTGACCTGAAGGGAGCAGTTATCTTGGCTTATGATCTCAGAGGCTTTGGTCCTTGGCACCGTTGTTTCTGGGCCTGTGTTAAGACAGACAGATCATGGCAGTGGGAGCATATGACGAAGGCTGCTGAATTCATGGTGACTAGGAAGGGAGGGGCCAGGATAACATATTGCCCTCAGTGACACACAGTGGGTGACCTACTTCCCAAGGCAAGGGTTCTCTTGTCAAGTTTTAAAAACCTTCGGAAACGATACCACCAGCTTGAGACCAAGCATTTGACACAAGTCTGTGGAGACATTTCTGGTTCAAACTAAAGAGGTAATCTGTCTTTGTCCAACATCTATTTAACCACAGGTTCCTGTCTATCCTCCAGGAAACAAAGAGCCACGGTGGAGGTTGACAGTTAGATATTGTATGACCAGGAGAATGAAGGGGAACATGAGAAACTGGTCAGAGCTAGTCCTGCTGCCTAGTCTATGCAGNNNNAAGGGCACACCAAGTAGAGACTGTGACATCACCTCTTAACTGTCCTCACCTCCCTTCCACCTTGTTCGCCTTTATTCGCTCAGCATAGGGAAAGTGATTACCATCCAGCACCGTGAGTTACTCTGAGTCACAGTGTGTGTGGCCTCTTCCCTTTAGGCAGAGGCCAAGGCAACATTTCTGAAAGGGTTGGTTCCAAAGAAACTTCTTCAGAAAGCTGAGCATGCCGTGCTGAGTCTCCTCTCATGTTGCATCCTTACAGACAAGGGAAGGAAGAATGGCCAGATTGTGTTCTTCCACCTAAATGATCTCAGTTCGTAAACATTAAGTGAGGAGGACTGACATTATTAGTACTTGTGACAAGGGACATGTTTTCTTTGACACTTGGTCTCAGGCTCAGGGAAGCAAGAAAGATCAGGCCCCTGTAGGACCCAAGAATGAACATCTAGCAATACTAGGACTCTAACCTCAGAAGGATGCAACTACCAGCTCCATGCTGACCTTAGCTTTGGTAGCTCTGGCAGCATTGTGGTGAGACTCAGGATATCTAGGACAATAGGAGCAGATGACAGATGCTCACTATTGTTTCCAAGAGACTCTTGCTTTTATCGGCACAAAAAGGTAGCCCAACACTTTCCACATTACTGCCTCAGATTGTCACAGGTCTCTGTCTCAAAGTCACTCATGGTTGTTGCTGTTGACAGAAAACTAGTCTCCAGTTGAGCAGCCACAGGGTGATGGATGTGTTGGCAAGCTGGCAGTTCTGGACTCTTGCTTGTTTTTCTTCCCAATTTGTCCTCCAATGCTGGGCCCTACCATGAACATGCTGGACAGATAGCCAGAGTGTCCTCTTACACTCAGAAGTCAGGTGACCATTCCACATCAGGAGTTCCAGAGGAAACTGGGGGTTGAGGAGATGGCACAGTAGGGAAAGTGAAGACCCGAGTTTGAATCCCTAGAACCCAAGGAAATTCAGGTGCAGGCATGCATGTCTATAATGCCTTCTCTCCTATAGCAAGATGGGAGGTGGACAACCCCTAGACACTCAAAGGATAGCTAGCTTGGTGTCCACAGTGGCACAGAAATGTCCAACTCAAAGAAGGGGACAGGCAAGGACCCACATTGACCTCCACTCATGTGCTATGGAATGCCCGTACCTGGACACACAGCAGGAGGGGGGATGATAAGTAAAAAAATAAAAAACAAAGGGTCCTAGTGTTCTAGACTCCTAGCCAGGACTCCTCATCCAACACTCTGGGCCCACGTTTACCATGCCCCATTAAATAATTCCTAGCACTGGGTAAAGATGTCCTTTATTCATAAAATCCGAGCCAAGCCTTGAATCGTGAGTGAGAAATGCTTGTCCCTAGGTAGACGAGGAAGTTCCTGGTCAATAGATGCTGTTATAAAGGAGAATCCCTCTGACTTAATTCCAGGTGGAGGAAGTTGGGAAATTGTTTTCCACTTAGTAAGTAGCAGGGGATGGGCTTGTTCTAAGATTACAGCCATGGTGCTCACATTCCTTCTGGATTATTCAGGTTTACCTGCTCTTTTAGAAGAAAACAAAACTAATCACAAGCAATGTTTAGCTTGCAGGGCAATTCAGGATCATGTGTTCGGGCTCAACTTTGTTCTTCTTGTCCTCTGATTGGATAAACTGAAATTTTATAGTGTGGCTTCAGGGGGGAGCACAGCAGGGTTCACAGTGTAATAGCATTCTCCTGAGTTTAATCTAAACTAAGCAATGCCCAGGTTTAGGGTTTAACAATGCCAGTTTAACCGCTGAATTTAATCGCCACAGTTTCAGAGGCTGGTGAGCTAGCATCCTTGGCATTATCCAAGCAGGAAGACTGCGGTCCTGGGGGTCAGAAGACTTGCGAGGTCACTCGGCTAGTGGGTTAATGGAATAGGTGGTCAAACCCTTGATGCACCTTGGTCATTCTCTAACCACCATGTTTGATGTTCTTGGTTTGGGAAGTCATTCAGGGCGTGCCAACGGGAAGTCAATCAAGAAAGGGAGATTTTTCTTAAACCATTGTTCTGGGCTCTCCTGATCTAAGCTGGTCTATAGGTTGGTAAGAGATTTACATCTTGTTTGTCTCTTAGTCTTCTGGTAAGCAGCTGATGGAGATGATTTAAGTTAAGGGATGAATCTCTTTATCCCCTTCTCTTCTACCTGATCACTGACCTGCATTCCCCTGGGGACCCTTCCTTGGGGAGTGTGTTTTAATCTAGAAGGGTCACTAGAATATTCAGTGCTCACAGGCGTCCAAAGCTTTTAGTATTAAACCTGCCACTCTCAGTTGCTGTCAGTTCTAAGCTACTTGGGAATCCTGCCTTATAAGTGATTGCCATGTAGGAACAATGTATGTGGGGGTGAGGGGTTAAAGCCTTGCAATTGTTCCGCACCCACAAGTCGGTGAGAAGCTGAGTGTAGGAACTTTCTAACTGAGCTTTATTTCTCCCCTTCCATGGAGATTTAAGTAAAACTTACACATTAAATGCTACCTCTTAGAGAATAATGTTCTATAGGATGAAGAAAGGTGTGTGGGGGGGTGTCTAGCATGTAGACTGTGCATTGCTAATAGCACTAATTTTTCAGTCACATAATCATAGACCTGGAAAGTGGAATTAACATTGTTAATCAGAAAAAGAATTTTATCATATATGATCATTGGTGTATGTAACATAATTTCCATTTCCTCTCTCATCCTTTTTTTACTTTTCCTTCCCTTTTAGTCAAAGGTATGGTTTTATAGAAAATAGAAACGGAGCAAGGTGGGGGGAAAGAGCGGTCCGGTCACATTTATGGCAAGCATAGCAGCTTGCTTGTCCTGAGTCTGTCAATGTGTCCTGTTGTAGGTATGGTGAGCTTAGAGCTTGCTTGTTATGAGTGTGTTATAGCTTCTGTCTTCCTCCATCTCCTGTGACAGGTGCTGTTCCCCCAGAAGATGATTCCCTTCCTCCATCTTCCTGTAAATGTAGAACTCTAGGGGCGGGGCTGGGAAGATGACTCAGCACATAATGCACTTACGGCACAGCATGAGGATGGTGTCTTGGGTCACCAGAGCCCGCATAAAGGCCATGTAGCTGAGGCAGCCTGTCTGGAATCCCACAAGGGACTGAGATGGAGCACCCTAGAGCAAGCTGGGTATCTGAACCAACAGAAATAGTGAGCTCTGGGTTCAAAAAGAGATGCTGTGTCATATATAACATGGAGAGTGATCCGGAAGACACATGACATCAACCATGGCCTTCTACAGACACATGTGAGCATGCACTGACATATATGCAAACAGTCATCTACACCCACATGCAACACACAGACACACATACATACATACATACACACACACACACACACACACACCTCAAAAAAATGGAAAGTCAGTGAGATAGTTCAGTGGGTAAAAGGAGCTCACTGCCAAGAGTGACAGCCTGAGTTCCATCCTCAGACTCACAGTGGAAAGAGAGAACTGACTCCCCCAAGTTGTCCTTTGACCTTCCCATGCACACTGTGGTGTGAGTATCCCCCAATTTTTTTTAATAATTTAAGAAAATGCAGACCAGCATTCCTGATTGTAGCCAATTTTTGTAGCGTGTGACTTGAACTTGTAGAACCCACTGATACATTATGCTGTAAAACTGTTGGAGTCCATTCTTTCTGTACAAAAGGAAACCCTGACCTCCCTCTGCCCCCCCCTCTTTTCCTCCCCCTCAACGCCTGTCTTTCTGTCCCACAGAGGAAGCTCATCAGTGTGGAAAGGGCCTTCTCATCCACTGCCAGGCCGGCGTGTCCCGCTCTGCCACCATTGTCATCGCCTACTTGATGAAGCACACACGGATGACCATGACTGACGCTTACAAATTCGTCAAAGGCAAACGACCAATCATCTCCCCGAACCTCAACTTCATGGGGCAGTTGCTGGAATTTGAGGAAGACCTAAACAATGGAGTGACACCACGGATCCTGACACCAAAGCTGATGGGCATGGAGACGGTTGTGTGACAGCAGGCAGGATGGAAAGGGCCATGGCTCTGTGAGACAATGGACAGGAGTGAAGGGGCGGGGTCTGGCTTTGGTTTTGTTTTCTGTTTTTCTTTTCTGTTTTTTTTCTTTCTTTTAACTTGGGGAAATGTTTGTGAAAGGCAGCAGACTTGTCTAAAGACTCTATTTTTAATAAGTGTGAGGAGACTAGAACTTCTGATGCCATTGAGAGCCACTCCTCTTTGTCTGTTTTTGCAAGGAGGTTAAAAAGGTCATTTTTTTTAAGCCAACAAATAAAAAGCTTCTGAAACTGTTTCTCCCCAGTTCTCCTTGTTAGCTGTTGTAGAGTTTCTGACTAAATCGTCTGTGCGGGCTCATAGACCGAAGATACCACCCTTCAGTTACAAAGACCCAAAAGTAAGCGGAAAAGACATTGGCTCTCAAAGACCTGGAACCTACCTGGCCAGCCATGTAGAAGAGAAACCCAGCCAAACCGTGCCCTGTTGCGTTCACTGGTGCGAAGAGAAGGGCAGGCAGCCTCAGTGGTCTCAGACCCCTCATAAGCTCTCTGGAGAGAGCATTGTTGATTTGGTGTGTTTCATGCTCTGGATAGTTATCCCCCTTCTCTGGGTTTGAGAGAACCTCCTTCCTCCCTTTCTTTCTTTTTTTTAAAAGAAGGAAACTGACCGTTATACCATGTGCCTTTGCTGGCACTTGTGCAATAAAAATGGTGTTTGGAGTGTGTGGCTAAGTTAGAGCTGGCAGCGAGTGACAAATCAAACCAGCTTGGAGAGAGGAACTCAACAATACCAGTGGCTTTCCCTCCCACCCTCTCCCTCTTTTTTTCCTTTCTTTTCTCTTCTTTTTCTCTTTTGATTTGATTCTGGTTACAGTGCCATAAACCTTGTTACCTATGTATATCAGAATGTAAAAAAAAACTGACAAAACTTTATTTAAAAATATTTTTCGCAAAAAAAAGTCTTGGTGTGTTTTTTTGTTGATGGTGTAAAGATTTATATCATTACATAAATGAAACTTTTTGGGGGATGTGTCGTTCTTTGCACTCACTCCTCTTTTATCTGGCTAGGATCATGCTCCTTTTGCCTCTGGTGTTATACACATAGCATAGTTAGGGATAAGGCACGGGCTTTCACCTAGGGAGATGGAGATGAGAGGGATGTAAAGCAGAAAGAGTTTATGGAGCCTATGGATCCCAGAGCCACGCCCTTTCTGCTACCTCCCATCCTCTTCTGGCAGGGCAGTGGGCTTATGGATTTGAGAGGCTCCCATCAGACATGAGACTAAACCGTCGCCAAACTAAAGGTTTAGAATACAGGTTTTTCTCCCTGGCAGCTGTATGTAAATATCAGTGACAAGTCTGTCATTTATGATTCTCACAGTCCCACCTCCATTACTACCAGCTCATTTGACATTCCTTAGGGACGTTCACCAGGTAGTACAAGTTGCAAGATGTGCTTTGCCCCTATTTTTCCCCAGTCAATAGAACCCAGCTCTTTGTGTACACCCTGATGGTGACGGCGCTGGGTATTCAACCCACAGACTGTTGGAGGTGCGATGGGAGAGGGGGAGAATCTCAGTGTTGTCTGTGTTTTATCAGAGTGCATAGCTAGAGGGACTTAGCTACCAAGAAGACCTACAGTGCTCCAAAGCTTGCTCGGTGTGAGCAAGCGCTGACGATTCCAGTGGTCTGCCTCTGTGTGACTACATGACATAAACATTTTTGTGCAAGTGTTACACAAGAAAGATTTTGACACTGATTTTCAAATAGCTTGTCTTCCAAGAGTCATTTAAATCTTCCTTCCATTAGAAAAGTGGAAATTCAACATAACAGGAATTAACTGAGGGCTAGAGGAATTATTGGGGTCTAATATAAAGTATGAAGTAGACAAAAAGTAAATTTAGTGTTTCTGTTCTGTCAACAGGTTTTTTTTGTTGTTGTTTTTAACTGTCAACTAGAACGTTGCTGAAAGAGTCAACTTCTGATCCACAGTGACTTAGACACACATAGTGACTTAGACACAGTGTCACACCGTGACTTAGACACAGCAGTGTCACATGGTGACAGACACAGTAGTGTGGTAGGCTCATTTTCGAAGTCTAAACGTTGAAGTTCTGATAGTGTATAAAATTCTCTCTTTCCCCCTTCCTCTTCTTTCTCTTTACTTTTTCATCATTTCTTCTGCAAAGGAAGAGCAAGAATCAATAGCTACATGGGCATGATTTCTGTGTTTGGAAATTTAGGGGCTTAAGAGGCAGTCTGCCTCGAAGGAGACAGGAATCCTGCCAACCAGCATACCAAGGATTCTGAGAAGGACTCAGGGTTTTTATTCCTCTTCTGCTCTGAGTCACTGAGCCTCCTCCTTTCCTTCACGAGGAATGTTAATCACTCATGAACACACCCAAGCAGCCCAGCCCTGCCCTGCTATTGCTTTGGAGAGCAGATCTCCCAGCATTCTGGGCCTCACTCGCTGCTGACAACTTTCAGGATGGAGTTGAGAAATGATGGTGTCTTCTGAGAAAGCAGTCTCCATCCTCCTCCTGTGTCATTCTCGGGGTGCATGGTCCAGGCTAAAAGAATATGATTTAATAGAATGAAGCCTTAATAGATCTAGTGAGTTTGAAAGGTTGAATAGCTTCATTACCTTGCTACGAACTCCAGATCCTCCATGTGGATTTTAGTTGCTGACAGGTACTTTTCCAGTCAGCGAGTACCAATCAGTGTAGACAGCTCAGTTCACAGAAGAGCTCTTGCTTGCTACCTTTGCTCTAAGGTTGGTGAGGTAGAGGAGGGAGAAAGACAAGAAGGTGTCTGCAAAATGACAGAGGGGAGGAAAGTTCATAAGACTCAATGACCCCCATGCTGGCAGCAAGTGAGAGATGACCCCTGAGAAGCTAAAGAGACAATAAACAGGAGAAAATGGGGAGATAGAGTACTAATCTGGAATTAGGATCCAGATCTTACTCTGAAAGTTCAAAGAGAGTTCTGATTGATCCGGATCCTCTGATGGGTAAGCCTGGTGAGCCCAATGGCAGATCAAGCAATCTTAACCTTCACCTCATTTGTGAACTGGATCTTGGACTTGAGTGCTATAGACATATGTGGCATTGTTTTTAATCTCGAGTCTCATGTTCCACCCTCTGATCTGGCATGGGTTATAGGTGGATCCTGGGATGGGATGCAGTAGAATATGTAGAAGTGCTGGTACTCAAAAGGCTGAGTAATACAATATTCAAGGACCATAGTGTGCCCAGCTTTACCCGCCTGTAGAAGAGCTGCCCTTTGGAGGGGGTAGGGTATAACCATACTGTCACTGGTTCCTGATTTCTGGCTCTGTGCTTACTTTTACCAATGGTGTGAAATAATCAGGATTTGCTCAAAAGCGGAAACATTGGAAGACTCATGGCAGAGTATTGCTACTCTGATGTGACCGGAAGTCTCTGTCAGTAATTCCATGAGAGTAAAACTGGACATGAAATAGAGGGGTGCAAAGATGAAACTACAAAGGTAATCTAGGATCCACATCAGCCCTTATCCACCTGGATGTGGGGTGCCTGAGAACCTAGCACCGTTTGCTGAATGTGTACACCTTGCCTGTGACTTGAAGATGGAGCAGGAAGAGACTGAGAGAGAACATAGGTGCTAAAATCACGACTTCTGCTAAGCCCAGGTAAGTCACAGGGTCAAGGAAAATGCATTCTCACTAATTCTCCCTGGTACCCCCTCTAAAGTATGATGGCTACTTATCTTTGATTCTTCCCCAACTTGATTAATACTTTTTCTAAGACTTCTTGACCCAGTGTGACCATGGCAACTGAATTCGAGGAAAGGCGGTTCCTGTCTGGGCTGGTTTTATTGTCATAGTGTTTATAACCTCCCTCTTTCCTTGCTCATCCCATCCCTTTGTCCTCAGCAAGAGCATCCTTCATCATGATTCTGAAGAGCCCAGACCTTGACAACTGAGATTGTTTTTCTTTTCTTTTATTATAATAACAAAAGCAATGACAGGGCGCAACAGTCCAAGAGACACTCTGGCATTCCAGATGTGCTGTTACTTAACCCAATAGTCCAGTACCAGCCCAATTTACTTGTGGAAGTCACAGTCTTTTCAGTCTGTTTAGCAAAATCTACTTTAGTTTTTGACTCTTAAAAATCATATTTCCTTTTTAATTGTGGGGTGTGTGTGTGTGTGTGTGTGTGTGTGTGTGTTGGGTATGTACATGTGAGTGCAGGTGTCTTCTGTGACTAGAAGAGTGCATTGGATTCCATGGAGCTAGAGTTACAGGCAGTTATGAGCTACCCAATATGGGTGCTGAGAACTGAACTTGGGACCTCTATAAGAGGAGTATATGCTTTTTTAACAGCAGAGCCATCTCTCTTGCCCTCCTTTTGATTCTGAATGTAAGGTACCCAAGGTAGCCATCAGTGCCAGCTTCTGGCATAATGGGTCCATATTGCATCTTCCAGTAGAAATATTTCTACCTTAGGATCTAAAGCTTCTAACTTTGAGGCAACAAAGAGCAAGTTTTGTAAGTGGATAGTTCACAACAGCAGCAAGAGAAGCTTGTCCTGTTTCTAGCCTTTGATTCCTGGAGTTAGGAATCTTGGGTAAGGTAGAAATAACATATACTGGCTGATGACCTCAGACTTTACTGGATCTTATGGGACATTAGCCCAGTAAAACATTTCCATTTGCTAGCATAGCAACAGGTGTTTGAGAAGAACCGCTCCACCCTTCTGCTTCAGAATGCTAGACACCACGGTGGGCCTGATGAAGTCTAAGCAGAACCTGTTTCCATACACCGTTCACCACAAAGTAAGTTCCTCAGTCAGAAGCAAAGCATGGACTACCATGGTGGGAGGTAAGAATAATTCTGTGAGTGCCCTGTTGCTGAATCTGGCGAGATATTTTAAGTAGGAAAGGCAAATCCATATAAAAAGTTAAGAAGAAACTATTGCCTTCCAGGATAGAAGTGGTTTTGTCATCAGATAGCTGAGTAATTCCCCTGGAGGGTGGCTAGCTAGTTCTAGAAACCAGTGTTAGCTCATTTGGAGTTAGTTGGACACATTTGAGTTGCTATAGTCTGACTAGGCAGGTGAGTAGATAGCCATGTGCCTGATTGCATGTGCACACTCCATATTGATCACCCATGGCTACTTTGATCAGGAGCTTATTGATTAGGATTTATTGATTATTATTGATTGATTAGTTTAATACACTGTAGCTCCCTTTGCACAACTAAACCAGTGTGCAGAAAATAGTTTACGGGAGGCAGGGGTCTTGGAATGACAATAAGTCAGGCAATGACATCAGCTTCCTCCAAATATTGCTTCAAATAGTGTTGTAATTCAGGGCTAAAGTTGAACTGCTCTTTTTGCCCTAAACCACACCCTGAGGATAAGGGTAAAGGTCGCAAGGGAAGAGTTGCATCTGCTGACGATTGCTGACCTCCTGCTTCTGACGGGGTGCCAGCCCTCAGGACCACATCCCCCCACTGTCTTGGCTCACCCAAATCATACTTCAACAGTATACTAGCTTTTTAAAGCTACTGACCTGAGAGGCATTTGATACTCCATAACTCATGCCCAAGTCTCTGGGCATCTTTTTTCCCTTTGTCTTGCTATATTTCAAAGACAAGTCCAAATGCATCCAAAGATAAAAAAAGAAGATCATTCTCTATGAATTTGATCCATCTCTATATATTATGTGATGCCTGAGGATGTGGGTACCAAAATGCAGGTCTGCCATTGGCATTGGGCCATTGTTGGTGGATGACTGTCCCACATGCCCACACAGCATAAACTTTTAGATACATCTATAGGGTCTTGTTTTTTATTGGCCCATTGTGTGGCAGTGGCACTAAGCTTTCTGAGGCAGAACTCAAGGTATGGATTTTAAAGGAAACTGTGGACAAAATGATCCAATGAACTGGCAAGGGAGAGGAGGACTGAGGCCAAGATTTAGGGAAAGGAATAGGTAAACAAAACATAAGATCTTGTTTGCAACGTAGAACATGACAGAATTATCCCAGTGCAGATGGGAGTCGGTGCATTTGTTCAACTCTCACCAGTCGTTAGATCGAGGTCCCCTGAGTAGGTCAGGGCCTGTCAATCCCCTATACTTCCAGTCTTCTTAGAGGGAAAGCACAGTGGCCAGAGAAAGTCCTTAGGTAATCAGATTCTACCTCCCTGAAATGGTGAGTGATAGGGAAACAAACAATCCTCTGGTCTACAGGACTTGCAGTTGGGAGAGTTCACCAAAGCCCTCCATGCTTCCGACCTCTCAGTCCCAGGGAAAACTGGTTCTGCAGAGGCTAAGGGGAGGCATTCATGCATCGTGTAGGAGACTCCTCTTATCTGCTTGCTTCCCCTCTTGCTCAACTCATGGATGTTATTTCTTACTAACAGCACTCTGAATGCTTTATTCTTTCCTTTCATTTTTATCTCTCACTTTATTATTATTATTATTATTATTATTATTATTATTGAAAGAGCTAAACTTGCTGCAACTGGTCTACTTCTGAGGAGTCTCTAGTCTCTGATGATTGGCTTCCTGCATCCACACCCAAGGCTCTCAGATTCTTCAGTGTCTTGCTCATCCTGCACCTGTCCCCTTCATCTGGCCAGTGTGCTTTCAGTGACTTGGGGGTATGTTTGTTGTTACTGAAAAGGGGGAAAATGGGGAGATGTGCTTTAAAAGAATTCCTATGAAGCCACTTAGGTTTGGTAATAAACTAAAATGGAAGCTTTGATCATGAAGCTGCTGAGCGCGCCATGGGCATACATATCAGAGCGATGATTACTTTACAAAACGATTAAATTATAATTATTTCAACCCGACTCAAGAGTAGATAAATCTGAAGTTCAAAGTGAGGCCTGAAAACTCGAGTCAATGATCTTTCCTCCATTACCACATTCATCCTGTGATACGGAGGGTTTTGCCTCTGGGTAAGTGCCCTCTGAAGTATTCTGGAAGATTAAGTACCACACTTTTTTTTCTTTATGAGTTCCTTTTGAATAATAGAAACTCAAGTCATGAATGCTATGTATCATTTGCCAAGTCATTTCAGTCCTCTGAGTCTTATTTGCCTACATCACATTTTTGGAGGGTGAAGTGAGCTAATGAGCTCATATGAACAAAGTATGTAGCAAGTGACTAATACAGAACTAGAAGTCAGAAAAATGTCACTTCTCCAAGATGAAACTTAGTGAGACAATCATCAACCTTCACAGATGCTTCTGACTCATGGGTGGGCCACTGGGTAGAAGTTCAAGTGGCCGGTTATCTAAAAGAAGACTGAGGGAAAGGCTCCAAGGAAAGAACACGAGGTTCTGTCTATAAGTTACCAAAAGTTCAATATATCTATGCATCTGTCTGTCTGTCTGTCTGTCTGTCTGTCTATCTGATGTGGGATTTCCCCTCTGTATGCTGTGATTACTATTGACTAATAAAGAACTGCTTTGGACCTATAGCAGGGCAGAGCTTAGCTAGGCAGGGAAAACTAAACTGAATGCTGAGAGAAAGAAGGGCAGAGTCAAGAGAAGCCATGGAGCCCAGCCGGAGACAGATGCTGGAACTTTAGCTGGTAAACCACAGCCACATGATGATGCACAGATTAATGGAGATGGGTTAAATTAATATGTAAGATTTAGCCAATAAGAAACTAGAGCTAATGGGCCAAGCAGTGATTTAATTAATACAGTTTCTGTGTGATTATTTCAGGGCTAAACAGATGGGAACTAACTAGTGGCCTCCCTACAACATCTTTGTATCTTCTAAAATGCATTATTTTTCTTAATCTGAATACAAATGACTGGAATTTTTCTGGGAATGATGTTCCCCAATGCCTTAGCATCTGTCCATTCAGCAAACACTTTATTTCTATGTAGCTGTGGCCGAACGCATAGCCAGACTAGACCCTTGAGGGGAGCCCAGTGAGCCCCAAACAGTGTATTCACCTGCATAATTCCCCAGGACATGCTCTGCCCATCACCTCCAGTGCTGTTCCTTGATGGCCATATTGTTCATTATTTTATTACTGGCCGATGAGAACATATTTTCCCATCAGTGTCTCCCATGTGAAACAGTTCTAGGCTCACTAAATCCTAGGATATTTAACTATTAGCTCTCAGGAGTTGTATGAGCTTTCACGGGCCAATGTATCTATGTGTGGTTGAATGCAGTGGCTATCATAGAGCTCATGAGGTTGTGGGGGCAGGCAGGCCATTGTCTTTAACTTAAACCTGTCCTTTGTTCTAGAAGGAAGGGTTAGAAGTGAGATGGGGCACAGTACTAGAACTGAAGCAAAATAATTATAGTTAGGATTGTAAGCTCTGTATTTTACTGGCTCTTTACTTTCAAAGGGTTCATAAAACTTATACAAATACGTCCTTTAAATTGAAAAACATTTGTGAAGAAAGAAGAGCAAGTACAATGGAACTCCACTCATAAAATTTAGTGCATTAAAAATATACTCATGGGTGTAATTTAGTGCATGCAAAGTGAATTTTATTGGAAATTGAACGGCTAAAAGACTCAGGGATATTTTAATGATGCATCTTTGACAAAGGATGTCCAAGGGCATGGGTCTTCAAGGGGAGCACTAAAAATAGGTGTTAATGGACTGTCGCATAGAGGCTAGAGACACAGGGTTGTCAGGGTGCAGGCTAATGGAAATCACCAGCTCCTCATTCTAGTCCAACACCCTTGTAAGAGGTGTTTTAAATGACGTGGCTCTGGGATGCCAATAAAAGACACAAGACAAAATCTCTTGCTTTAACAATAACAAGAGAAGCTAAAAGACATCTAGTAAGATGGCGGACAGAGGGTGAGGAGGGCAAGGGACTTCCCCTTACCAGAGACAGGAATGTCCACAACCAGGCAGGAGAGAAAGCAGCATGGGAAGCCACAACCGTGGAGGCTGTTCCCCTAAAGGTTTTGAATCACAGAGTTTATAATCCAGCTTCAGGGTTTTGTTGTGCAAAACCAGTGTGCAAATCTGCACGTGTGTTCGAGCACACTCATCACATTTCCCAGTGTCCTCTGAATCGAACAGGTAAGGAACTGCCTGCCCAGAGAGATGCTTTGAGAGGTGAGGTGTGTGCTTTTCCTAGAAGTACAGCCCAAATTTCACTCATTCTTGGCATGTTTGGCCCTTGCCTTCTCTTCCAGTTTCAACAGAAGAGCAGCAGGAAGTATATACAGGTGAGTTTGGAGAAAGACCTGAGTTCAGATCTGTTGCCTTCTACTTTGCTCCATCCTTCTGCTGCCCAGGTTCCTCATGTCTCAAACAATGATGAGAACAGCAGTGAGTGGCACATTCTTGGACTAGAGGCACACAAAGTCCCACCAAACCGATGTCCCTTCTCATTGTGCATCAATTTTCTTCTTGCCCTCAGACCAGCTTATACTAGTCTCTTGCCTAGAAAGAACCCCACCTTTGCTCTTTCCCTTGGCAACTACAGATGCTCTGTCTGGCAGGCTCAGTTCTGATTTTACTACATCAGGACTACCCTGGAAGTCATAAATCTGTTTGGGCCATCTCTGATATTCTATGTGATCCAGTAGAGTGCTGGGGTGGGGCTCAGAGCGACTGAAAGAGAGAAGTTTGTTAAATATTCTAGAGATTATGACCTAGCCATGGCTAATAGCTTACCATTAGTCACAGAAGCTGGAAGATGCTACTAATTGGTAGTTTGAGTTTTGAAAAGTGGTTTAACAATATCACTTCATGTAGCATTCTGTGCATGTTCTTTGTGGTACATATCACAGTGTTAGCCATGCAATCCTTTTATTACTTAAGTCAGATCTGCCTCTGCCTCCCTCACTGACCTAGGGATACAAGAAAGCTATAAGTACTATTCCCTCTTGGGGTTCACTGTCAGTAAAACTGCCCATGGAATGGTATCACGGGGTAATACAGTGTCTGCTACCTCTGGGCGCTTTGTAGCTGAGGTGACGACTTTGGTTGCCTACCCTCCTGACCTGGTAAAATACAAAGAATTAGGATAATACAGTCCACACAGTTTCTCTAAAATGAAACACCTGACTCAACAGCTGGGCTTCAGAAAATCTGAGCTCTGGCACCCGTTTCCGAGTGCTTCAAGCCCTGAGAGTGACCTCCCTTCCTTTCTCAATGGGAGCAGTTTCCACCAAAAGTCCACTCCTGACAAGAATGGCCCTGGTCACAGCACAGAGTTTTTGACAGAGCATGTCTAGAAGTTTGGTTGCTTGTCAAAGGGGAAGAGATAGATAGTTCTGGGAGCACCCTTGAGCTTTGACCCCATCTCAAGGATCAATCACTGACCTGTGGAAGTGGTGAATGACCCCCTAGAACAAGGTACCCATAACTGTTTGGAATCAAAGGCTGTTATGATGGGTATGCGTTCCAGCACTCCTAACCCACTCCGGTCTCTGTTTTTCTCTCTGAAGTTGTTCTTGTTTAAATATAAGAGATGCAAGTACATAATACTCCCCCCACCCCCGCCTCATGGCCTTAGCTAAAACTGAATTGTCCTTTTAATGGGCTGATGTCAAGCCCATGGCTTGGTTGATCTGGATCCATGAATGTCAGGATGCTTTCCTAAGATCGATTGACTCTCACTCCTTAATTGCATGTGACAACCCAGCCCAAGTTGCATGCAAAGGCCAGGGCGCTTTTAGTTCTGGTTCTGCAGGTCGGAGCTAAATTCCCTTCTTTCTCTTGGGGTGCCAGCTGGGGGCATCTGCATAGATGGGGCCGCTCTCTTTTGAGTCTCCTATATTTAACAGGGCCCTAATTGCCCACAGGTCTCTGAGTGTGGAGGGCTGATGAGCAGTTCAAGCTCCCTGCATAGAAATAGCTTCGGAATAGTTGTGCTGTTGTTTCTAATTGCAATGGATGAGCAGACTGGCTCATTAATCCTTCTCTAGCAAGCGTGCAAACTGGCTGCCCCAGAATAGCCCTGAGCTCAGCCAGCCCACAGCCAGCTTTGGGACTGCTGGTTTTGTACATATTTGGAGAAGGAAAGATGTCCCCAGGGATGAGAAACGTGTTGGTGGGGGGAAGTGAGGAGCACTCTATAGATCCTGGAATCTTAGGTTAACACAAGAACACAGTGGAAAAGTGCAGGGGACCACATTATAACCAGGCAGAAGTGATCTCCAGAAGTTACGGCAGGACTAAAACATGTCTCTCAAATGTCCCCAATCTGCCCCGATTTCTCTTGCTTTTTGGTGTTGATATTTTACTTTTTTCATTGCTTGGATCAAGGATCTGGTATCAGTCCTTCGCACCATAGTGCAAGCGCATCCATTACAGGCTCTCACAGGAGGCTAGCTTTGCAAGGGGCAACGATCCGTTTTCTGTTAGACCCCTCAGTGACTTTATGAGGTGAGCAAGGGCAGCCATAATTCTCATCCTATGAGGGAAGCATGGCACAATAGGTGACAGACTGGAGGGTGTGGTTAACAATGTCAGATCTTATATAAGAAGCCAAATCGACACCTTAGCTGTGGTCCAGATGATGCAGCTGAAGGAGAAGACACGGGGATATCAATCTCTGTTTTCGGTCAAGTTGCCTAAATACCTCAGAGATCCAAGGGGTTCATGATTAGATGAAGTAGCACACAACAAGTAGGAAAGAGGAAAAACCCCTTGGGAGCTCCTAAGCTACCTTCCACCTTCCTTTGGGAAGGAGAGCAGTCTTCCAGAGTTCATAAGGTGACAGTGGGCTTGGTGGCTTGGTTTCTCTCTTCTTCCTCTTCTTCCTCTTCTTCCTCTTCTTCCTCTTCTTCCTCTTCTTCCTCTTCTTC
>LOEQ01001971.1:44372-57259 GCA_001685075.1 Bramus lutescens | reverse complement strand
GCTGATGGCTGCTGGGAGGGGGAGGGTCAGCTTCCTTCAGGAGTGCAGCTCCTAAGAGGTTATGCATGTCCCAATCGATGGCCACACGCACATGCACACACACACAGATACTTGCAGCTCTAAGAGGACTCTGTGGGCTTAAGAAATGAGCACAGGAAGATGGGAGGAAAGCTAGAGGGGAGGGGATCCAAGGGTGTTTGGAGGGGAGCAAAGGGGTCAATTTGACCAAAATATCCTACATGTATGAAATTCTCAAGGAAGCGACTCAGAACTGTCCCCTAAAAGAAAGTATGCCCTCCCTCCACGTGTTCCATCAAGTGATTAACCTTTTTGACTTCCTCAAGTCCTAAATGAGTGGTAATGAGGCTACTTCTACCTCAAGATGATCCTACAAAGACGAAGGTGATGTGTGCAGTATGGATTGTAGATGCATGATCTATGGTAAATATATAGCACACGGGGATTTCTCTCCCATTTAGCCAATTCTACCCCATAAAGATGTCTACTTTTGTGAGTCTAGGTCTTTTTCCTTTCATCTTTTGGATGTTTACTTATGTGATATGTGTGTGTGTGTGGTTTTGTGTATTTTGTGTGGGTGCATTTGTGTATCAGTGAGCCTATACATATCTGCAAATAGGAGGAGGCCTGCTCTTCCACCTTATTTATTGAGGTAGGGTCTCTCAATCAAACTCAGAGCCAACAATATTGCTCATCTCCCTTTTCTGTCCTCAACAGGCACTGCATACACACACACACACATACACACACAAACGCTGGCACACACACACACATATATACATAGACACAAACTGACACACACATATACACACAAATAACTTTTTTTGAGGGAAAAGAGTATTAACAATGTCATTCTTAACCTGGTAATATGTTGTTTGTTTGTTTTTAAAATAGGGCACATGTAAGTGTCCTTATGGCTTATGTTTCATGTTTCAAAGAGCAGGTTTGTTACCCACCTCACACCTGCCATACAGGACATAATTAAGAATTCTGATGTCATATTTTGCTACTGAGTCAAAGAGGGTTCCAGGATAGTGTGCAGTGTGTGTGTTAGTGCTAGTACAGCTATGTGCATGTGTGTCTCTTCCTCATTCTCCAGTTGTGGTCTGTGACTCAGCATCTCTCACCAAACCCGGAGCTCTTCAATGGCTAGATATGCTGGCCAAAGAGCTTCAGGAATCTGCTTGTTTCTGTCTCCCAACGCTGAGGTTATAAATATTCAACCCAAGTTTTTATGTGGGTGCTAGGGATATGAACTCAGGTCCTCATGTTTGTGTGGCTGGCATCCTGATTGAGGCATCCCCGGCCTGTACCAAGATAAACTAAAAGTCATATATTATAGAATTGAAGCACTCTGTAAGAGGAGATCATATTAATCAAGCTGTGGTGTTTGTACTGTTGAAAATGTACATCATAAATCTGGCCAGACCGGAATATCATCAGAGTCATGTGGTTAAAACTGGGCTTCCTACACTCAGTCTTGTAGCCCTTCCTAGTGTTGATACATTCCATTATGAAATATTTGAAAATGACATTTGATCACATCACCACTGACCCTATCAGATAAAAAAGACTTTAAATAGTGGGAATTTGTCAAGCTAAATGTCATAGCCAAAAGAGCTAATTTCAAGATATAAATTTTCCAAAATACTAATTATCCCATAAAATCTCAGGGTTTTACCATTAGTATCAAATACTCTGAGTTACATCCCTTTGGTTAATAGGTTATTTTTGTTTCTGAGAAAATAGCTAGCCAGCACTAACATGGGCTGCTTGTTACATATGAAACTCAAGCTCAAGGGGGTCATATGTTATCTTCCAGCCTCTATGGGAACCTGCACTCACATGAACACGTGTGTGCACACGCACGTACGCGCACTTGTGCGCGCAAGCACACACACACAATTAAAAAGAATATCTTGTCTGTAGTAGTAGTATTTGAAGGACTAAGAGTTGTATTCAAAGGCAGTTACATAAACCACTAGTTACAGAACTAGTGGGAAAATTTGAATTTTATTGTCCCAAGGAGAGGTATAGTCTGAGAGCAGCAGACTGCAAACCATCATGTGTCCTTCTGCATGACACGAAGTCTACTGAACCTTTTGCCAGTGATATACTGGAAAAGAGCCGTAATATCTCACTAATACTCTGTTACAACTCCTCTCAGAGATTAGAGCTGGTATTAATGAATTATAAATTGATCCAGAGGAGTGATTCTTTTAACACTGCTATAAAACAAGGAGAAAGGTTGCCTTCTGCAATGTACGAACTTGAATAGTATTTAGAATCTGTCAGCATGTCCTGCATGTAAATGAGTGGAATGGGCACAGTGAGCATGGAAAGGAAGAGTTAATATATATATATATATACACACATACATATTCATATATATGTATGTGTATGTATGTATGTATGTATACACATATATTTCCCTATGGAACCAAATATAAGAAGTATCACATGAGTCTATTAACAACCATTAATCACAGCTTGGAATTGCTGGAATCCCCTCTTACTGGGTTATCTCCAGACTTCAATATGAAACAAGATAAAATTCCTTTGGAATGTCAAATGGTCTAACAACACGAACATGTCACTGTCTGCTGCATGAAATAGACCAGAGGTCATTAGCAGAAGTGCACGAAGGAGAAAGGAAGAATCGAATAAACAGAAATTCAAGTGGAAGACTGTACTCTGTGAGAAAGGCTGGCCATCTGCTGAGTAACAGTGGCATATGGACAGCACAGAAAAGCACAGCGACCACTAGTGAAGAGCCCCTCCACAGACACCCGGATAGAGCAGTGGGGTCCTTAGAAAGGAAGGACTGCTGTTTGCTGCACGTAGTCTAGTTCTGCTTA
The DNA here is from genome assembly GCA_001685075.1 of Bramus lutescens. Lineage (NCBI taxonomy): Eukaryota > Metazoa > Chordata > Mammalia > Rodentia > Cricetidae > Bramus > Bramus lutescens. Next base: position 54,383 of record LOEQ01001971.1, on the reverse strand, counting down.
GCTCTCTTGGCTCCATCTTTTTCTGATACTCGGCCCTTCATCCTGCCGGATGCTCAATTAACATTTGACTGTGGTTTGAGATGATGGCTGGACTACCCAACAACCCTGTGAAACTTCATCTACCTTACAACTTCATCAGAATTTTCCTGGCTCTTCTGGGGGCTAACCTCAAGCCTTGTCTGCCATGTGGTACTACAACAAGATCCTCAAGGCTGCATGACTCTACAGAAGAGAAAAGGTTAGTTTAACTCATAATTTTGGAGACCTATGAATGTGACTCTGGTCTCGGTGTCTAGTGCGAGGAAGAGAAGTCACATTCAGAGTTAGGGAGTGCAGTAGGACCTGGCCTTTTTCTTTTACAGCACCCTCTCTTGGACACTAATTTAGAACCTAGAGACTTGACCTACTCATAGAACTTAAAATGAATCCATTCGTCTGCATGGATTCTTAGTGACCTAACTACCTGCCACTGGGCTTTATATCTTCAAAAATTCTCCACCCCAATGGGGCCCAATTTTCTAGCACAAGAAATTTGGGGGGTACATTCAAAGCCCATCTAACCCATAGAAACTAGAGTGGAAGGTGACCTCAAAGTCTCAAACCCTGCCTAATAACCTAGGAAATCAGAGGCTTTACTTAGCTTAATTTGTAGAGGTTTCTCTGTCCAGGAGCAGATTACAACTGGTTGTTAATGATGCAACAATGAAAAGGGACCTGACTGGTGTCTTGGAAATAGCAAGTTACTCAGGTGAACATCATGGAAGATTGAATGAGCAAGAAGGACAGCTTTGTGTTCTCACCATCGCTCCAGGACAGTGGTTCTCAATCTTCTTCATGCTGCGACTCTTTAATACAGTTCCCCATGATGTGGGGACCCCCAACCAGAAGACTGTTTCAGTGCTACTCCATAACTGCAATTTTGCTACTGTTATGAGTCGTAAGGTGAATATCTGATGTGTAGGCTATCTAATCTGTGACCCCGAAGGGGGTTACGATTCAAGGGTTGAAGACCATTGCTCTAGGATGATAAATAGCATCTAAACGACTACCTTCTCTCTGTCTCTTTCTCTCTCAGATTTCTCATTGTTCAATTTTCTCTCCTGGGATGCTAAAGTTAAAATGGCCGGCCTTCCTAGTGATTGATTATTTGAGAATCTCATTTATTCCCCTAACAAATTTTTTGCTTAGTACCACTGTGCTCCTGGCCCTGCCCTAGGACTAGGAAATGACAGAAATAGATCACTCTGGCACGTAATGTGATTTATTTAACCACTGCTTTTTGAAGTTCTTGACTTTTCCTTACCTTTTCTTTTAAAAATCAGGTGCATGTGTGTGCGAGAGTGAGTTCATGCACGTGAGCCCAGTGCCTTCTGAGACCAGAATAGGGCATTATATCTCCTGGAACTGGAGTTACAGGGGGTTGTGAGCTGCCCCCCATGGATGCTAGAAACTGAACTCGGGTCCTGGAAAAGAGCAGTATGCCCTCTAGAACACTGAGCCATCTCTCCAGCCTCCTGTTCTTAATTCTTAATTTCCTTGTTTCCTCCCTCCTCTCTCCCTCTTCTTGTACAAGGAAAATATGAAGAGCACACATAGCACATGTGCTCTCATGTGGCCTGATGGGAATGCATTTCAAGACCAGTAACCCTGCCTGTGAGGACAGTTAGGGATCCCAGCAGTAGCTCCTGGTGATATCTGTCCAGGCTGTGGGTGGTTCAAGGAAGGATTTCAGGCATGCTCCCTGGAGCAGTTCCAGCCCACTGTCCTTAAGTGGACTCCTATAGACATCGGCAGTGTCCCTGGAGGGACATTGGGTTGAGTCACACTCAGCATTCAATTAGGTCCTGGGATTATTTTACAATTCTTAGGTATTCTTCCTCAGAAACAGAAGAGATGACTAATGCAGTTTGTACCCTTGTCCTTCAGAGTGACCTGTCAACGCCCTGTCAGCCAGGGTGGTCAGACCCAAGGGTGACACTAACATACTTTATCACGGCAACTGAAGCCACCATGTGGGTGCCCTGGCAGGATGGAGAGGGGTCTTCACCACTGAGTCATTTCCCTAGACCCCACGCTTGATTTTTAAATGACTCATAATAATACAGGGTAATGGAAGCAAAAACGGTTTGAGTAAACAGCTTCCTTGATACCCATGAAGCCAAGAGACCTTACATGCCCAGACTTGAAAGGCAGTGATTTTTCTGGGGATGAGCTGGGCAATGGGTTGTCAGAGTAGGGCAATTGTTTAACAGGCCACATCGCATAGCCATTACCGGCTGGAAATGGGGAAGAATATGACTGAAAGCTATTAGGGTCCCTGTCTAGGATACATGAGTTCTGAATGTTCACCTCCCTTTGCCAGTGGCATTGAGCTCCCCCATTGGGAGAGGATTGCAAAGGCTGTTTGGGCATTTCATGAATATGAGTATTTTCTTTTCCCCTGGCTTTCACTGGTTGTGTCTATTGGTGGAGGGGGGGTTCAGGAAGCAATGTAGAAAGACTGGAAAATGGGGATGTCAGAAAGCAAAATGGGTGCTGTACCGGCTCTGTCTTCTGGCTACCTAGTGTCCGAAGAGTACCCGGGATTGCATTTGCCTACGTGTTTACTGACAGCAGTCTTTCTACATTTAGGTTGGAAAAGGGTGTGCATAAGAAAGTTTATATAACTGTGGCCAAGTACCTGAAAAATTCAGGAAGGGTGTGTTTTGGCATACTATTTCAGAAAGTTCAGCTTGGGACTTCCTGGGACGGACATGGTGGCTGTGGAAGGACGTCTTCACTGCACGAGGGACAGGAAATAGAGCAAGGGATGGATGGAAGACTAGGTATAACCTTCCATGAGCATTCAAAGTCTGAGCCTGTGGGCAGCGTTCCAGATTCAAAGCCCAGTAAATGCCAACATTAGACATAATGACTGTCATAAAGATGCTCCAACAGGCACAATGTGAACACTGGTGGCTGCCAGTCAAGCTTCAGATGTCAGATGCTCACGTTTCTTCCGAATATAAGCAATGCTTTGAGCCACTTTCTGAGGTTTCTCTTAGCCCCACGATTTCATGCTAACTTTTACTTTCTCCCTTTCCTTGTGCCAAATGTCTCAGCACACACCCAGGCTTCCAGAGGGAAACTGGCCTCTCATCTCTTGCTTAAGTCCAGACGTTTGGAGACGTGACATTGCACAGTGCAGCTGGTTCATGACTCCATTCCCGGGTCAGTGGGCAGTGACCTGAGTTGGCTCAGGGATAGAAGAAGTTCAGAGCAACAAATTGAAGTCAGCGACTGGGCTCCCAGTGCTCTCACCATGTGGTTTTAGGATAAAGAGGGATTCCCAGAAGAACTGTATGTGTTGTCAGGGGGTAAACTGAACAGAACCCCATAGGGCACCTCCCGACTTAAAGCGTAAGTTTTCCGTTTGACCTGAATCTCGTTAATGGGTTAGGCAGTCATTCGCCTGCTTTCCTTCCTCTGGATAGTACGATCTTCTAAGCTGTCCAAGGAATCTCCTTGGATCAATTATCTGTCCACGTCAATCCCCTCCCAGTGCTGTTTACAATCAGGGCTTATAGGGGCAACAGAACAATATATTCAAAATCAATAAAAGCACACTACAATATGAAAATAATGGGTAGGCAGTAAAAACGAAGGTGGAGGGAGTCTTTAGAGGCTGTCCCAGATGGCCTTTAGCTTCCACCCACATAGAGGAACAATCCTGGCGAAAGCCTGGTTCTTGCTGCGAGGGCTCAGCTCCTCTTCTCCAACTAGACTGCCAAAACTCAGGCTTTCTTCTGTCTAAATTCTAGAGCCACGTCTGCGACCCATTTGGTTTATTCCACAGGTAACTACAGTGTGACTCTATTCAGCAAACAGTGCTAGAGACACCAAAGCTGCCTGAACTCAACAGCATCTAGCTAAGCGGCATGTGCTCCTCAGCCAGCCCACCCCGGAAGCTCTGTCCTTCTCTCCCGCAGGCTTGAGGTCTCCTTGATCTTATCGGGGTGCACCTGCAGGATGTCGGCTTCGCGAGCTCATTTGAGATAGCTGCTTAGAAACATCTGCTATTCATACCAAGGCTGAACATGCAAAGCGGAGAGTTAATTCTGAGGACCCCGGGGGATCTCCACCAAGGCTGTGGCGAGGGACCCCTCTTTCCTCTCTCCCCCACTCCCTCTACCCACCCCAGATTAAGATTTCTATCTTTGAGCTTCTTCAGAAGCAAAGGCCTTTGATCGTATTTCCCACAGCAGAAAGGGGAGCTTTTGAACCGGTAAAAGTCTGAGGCTGCCCTCGTTGCGCAGAAACAGAAAAGAGCAGGGACTTCCTGCACCTTTCGCTGTACACCCTGCTTCGACTAGAGCGGCTGTCACAGTTTCAGTATGAAATGTCCCTCTCAGGCTTAATATGTTGAACACTTGGTCCCCAGCTAGTGGCACTATTTTTGAGGATTCTGGAAACTTCAGAACACGGGACCTAGTTGAAAGTGGTACGTCTCTGGGGCACCTGCTTCCCGCTCAGTAGTGAAGTAAGCTGCCGTGATGTTTTCACCTAGGTACTGGTACAAACAACCGTGGATGGAACCCTTGGAAACCACAAGCCAAAAGAACTCTTTTTTCCCCCTTTCTAGTTGTCTACGTCAGGTAATCTGGTGAGAGCTGCAGAGGAGCAAGCAAACGCGGCAATCATTCCCAATAGTTAAATCTCAATTTTTGAGATCGTGGGTTGAAGAAGAATTAGACAAATTGTGTCTATTATATCAATGGAACCTTATATCCCGAGACAGACCTAGCACTCTTGAAGATGAGCGATAAATCTGTGTGCAGCAGCGAGTGCTCAGACTCTTCAGTAAGCCCGACACCGCTGTTGGTCCTCCTTTGCTCATCCCCATTTCCTGTGGCAGCTGTTATGAATGAGTCCCCAGTCTCCCACAAGCCTGTCTTCTGTCCTGCAAGAGAATCACAGTACGGGAAACCTCTCAAGCCCTAGCAAGACGTAGGATTTGGTTGCGAACATGATATATGCCCACAGAACATGAGAGTTAAAGTAGAAAACTGGAAAAAACAACTTACAATTTATGTCCAGTATCACGGTCTATTCCCTAACCTGTTTTCTAAGGTCTTCTTAGATCCAAGAGTGACCATGGTGTTTATACACGTTTGTAATTAGGCCTCTTGTTTAACAGAGAATCCAAAGTCTTTCTGGAGTTAGTCGCTTTAATGGCCACTTAAAATGATTTTAGATTGCAGCAGCTTGTAAATAGATATTCTGGTTACTAAATGTGATACACTGTTAATATTAATACATTGTTAAGTATCAAATTTCTGCCATTTTCACAAGTATTAATATTCCTGGGGTGTCTTTCAAATTGAACGCGTGGTACAAGCTTCTACTTATCCTCCCTTTGGCTGTACCACCTCTTCTCTCTTCTCTTCCAACCCATCTCTCCTGCTTCTTTTGAGTTGGTCTTTCACCATTGGCTGGCAACTCGTCATCATTATATAAAGCTAGTGTATTTCTTGTTGACGGTCCATGCCCCTGAGCTCCTGACTGCAGAGCAAATAGCATGTGGCATTTGGGTGGCTTTGCCTGCTAGTCCATAATGCTGTACTCATCAAAGTACTTACTATATGATTGAGCCCATGTATCAGCACTTTATTGTGGGAAAGAGAAAGTGACCTAACATTGCATTTTCTTTTTAATATTTATGTGTGTGTACCTGTGTGTGTGTGTGTGTGCGTGTGTGCCAGTTGTGTGCAGGAGACCAGGAGGGCATAGCTGCTCCTATGGAGATGGAGTTACAGGTGGTTGAGAGCCATCCAACATGGGCGCTGGGAACTGAACTCAGGTTGTTTGGAAGAGCATTAGCTACTCCTAACCACTGAGGCCTCCCTCTAGCCCCAATTGTTTTGATTTATTTTTGAAACACAGTCTCCCTATACAACCTAGACTGCCCCCAATGCGGTACCCCCCGGCTCAGTCTCATGCATGCTGGAATTAGACGTGTGCAGTGCAAAACTGGGCTATTGCTGTTTTCCTTTTCCTTTTTCCTTTTTTTTCTCCCAGTTCTGGTGTTGGAACCCAGGGCCTTGCATATCCAAGCAAACACCCAACCGTTGAGCTACACCCCTAGACTTTCTAAGTGTTTATTAATTCTTCACTAAACTAATTTATGAGTTTCTGGTTCCTGACTGTGCATGAACCTCAATGTGTGAAAGCAGGTACCTAGCCCTTCCTTACTCTTATGCTGACATGGTCTGTGGTTCCCTTCAGTGGGTGGCTTCCTGTCTCAATATCTACAGTTTAGATGCATATATTGCTGAGGCATCTCACCACAGAAGTTTACAAATTTAACACTTTAATGAGAAACCCCTATAATAGGCATTTCACCAACCTCTTTATCTAAGGATAAGTAATTCGGTTCATGTTTCTTCACTCTAAGAGGCTTCATTCATTACTGAAAATAAGATTTTCCTCCGAGTATTTTTCATCTGTTTGAGACTTTGTGTCTATCATAAAGACTAGGTGCTAAAAAGGCCACCAGACAGTGGCAAGCAGACCTCTGACATCTTGAGAAACTGGTTGTGTTTTTAAATGCGAAGCTGCTAAATCCAATTACCAGAAGCAAAGGTGCAGAAGGACAGGCTGTGGTCCAATTAAAAAATAATCGCATTGGCGTGGCTATCGCAGGGGCTGTTTGTAAGCAGAGAGGTAGGAAAGGAAGGTAAGTCAGGGGCAGGGAACAGAGCTGTTGCCTGTGATTCTTCCTGATGGTGAAAGTTCATCTGTCCCCATCTGTCCATCCCTTCAGGTCCCTGTGACCCACCTGAACTCTACCTACTGAGCCACGTCTCCAGTCCTGTGTCTTTATGTTTTGAAAAAGATGCTCTCTTTTGTTATGCCATGTGTCCCCTGTACATCACCACAGGCATGAGAAAGGAAAAGAAAACCCACATTATCTCACTGCCATTTGAACTTGGAAAGAATGTGGGAGAACTTATAACAAACTGACTCTGGGATGTGACTTTCCAAAGCAGCCCAAACAAATGCCCTGTGGTATGCAGCCGAGACCAGTGGTTCTGCTTGCCCTGCTCACTCTGGCAAGATCTCAGTGGCTTAGGAAAACATTCACTCACTGAGTTCTTTTATTTGTAATTAGTTCTTTGAGAATGTCACACAGTGAGGTGAAGATGGACGTTATAAAGTAATCCCACACTAGCTCAGAATTGACTATAATAAAGGGTTCTTTTTGGGGGGCAGACTCACAGATCACAGGCCCCTGCATGAATGGGACAGGAACAGAATCCAGTAGTGGAGAGACAAAGCTTTACTACTGCATTTATAGAATGAGACCACACCCAAATGGGCTGTTATCTTAAAGGCTATTGAAGGAGTTCCCACAGCACCTCCTCCTTTTATCTAAATAAGAGAGTTCTAAGCCTAATACTAAACTATATACAAGAAGAACAAATATCAAGTATAAAAATTAGAATTACAACCATCATAAACAATACCAAGCAAGAAACATATGCTAAATGTTTCAATAATTATCCTATCCTGAGGAGTCTAAGTCTTGTATTAGAAATAGCTTGGCTGAGTCATGAGAGGAAAGTAACTATGACATCGAAGACATGAGAAGGGAAATAATATTACTTGAGTAGACAGGAATTGCAATCAAGCAACTTCCAAAATGTACAATAAATGACAGAGACAACTGGCTACCTGGGCAATCACTCAATGAGGTTGGATCATATTCATCTTCCCTCTCCCATTGTCTCATTATGGTAGGGTTTCTACTGCTGTGAGGAGGGGTGTGATATATTTGTCCTTTCAGGTATGAACATTTTTCTGTCTCATCCTCTGCACCTTGGCGAGGTCTGTGTTGATCATCAGTGGTAGGAAACAGAGTATAAAAAGTGAGAGGTGCCTTAATTTAATGATATACCCTAAACCATTGGTTCAATGCTGTGTCTATTTAGAAGAGCAATAGTAGTAGGCTATCTCTGAGGGCCTATGATCTGCATAGCTATAGTTTTGCTTTTTGTTTTGTTCCCCTCCCCCTTTAATGGTGCCAGGTATGTGTTTCATCTTATGAGCCAGGCCTTAAATCTAGTTAGAAAGTGAATGGTTACTACTATAATGTTCATACCACTATTGCACCAGTAGGCATGTCTTTCCAGGCCAGTCATCATTGTAGTTCACAGGGCTCATATCTGGATATGATTAATGATTACTTTCCTTCTCCAATAGCAGTCATAGCCCCTTCCAGCACTATGAAAGCTAGCCAGTAGGAAGGAAGTTTCCAGGACCATACCACCTTGGTTTCTCCATGTTCTTATGACTCCAATATGGGTGTCTTCAACAATAGGCTCTTATCTGAAAGTTCTGAAGGGTAATGAGGAACACTGGCAGTAGCCTGTAAACTTTCTATATCTATACACATGCATTAACAAGTTCAAATGGAGTTGCCATAACTCCATAATGGAGCAACTATAGCTCTACTAGCCACCAGAAGCTAAGAAATACAAAGCCCATCCCAGGAATGTGTTACTTCTTTTGGAATTGTTAGCCAGTGAGATCCCGCAGACCCTCAGACTGGCAGCTTGGTCACCCAGGATCATATTGAAATGTGGAATCTCATAGCAGATCTGGAGTAAGTGGAGCCTAAGGCCCAGCATTTCTTTCCAGCTCCCTAAGGGCTGGTCCTGGTATATCTTTTCCAGAGAAAGTGCTCTGAGTTGTAAAGCCTCAGGGTAACCAGAAGCAGGCATTCTGTCCATGAAAGCCTAGAAGTGGAATGTAAACCAGGACCTGAAGAATGGATATATGTGTTTCCTGTGTTTATTTATCTTTTTCCTCATTAGGTCTGGGGCACATGCTTCCTTCTCTTGGAAAATGGAATCATGTCCTTAGGTTTAGGTTTCAAATCTGTCTCTCCTTCTCTCCTTCTCTCCTCTATGATGGTGATTCTTCATCCTGACTGTATGGTAATACCTGCAGTTGGAACTTAGACATACCAGTTCCAACGCCTCAGTTCTAGATGCCTTAATTTGATGTAAGAATGCAGAGACTGGGAAGAAGTGTTTACATCAAGTTCCTGAAGCTACTGGAAGGCATGACCCCTGCTTGCTGACCTTCTTCTGACCTGAGTCACCTTGCTACAGATTACCAGGAGTGGGGATGACTGAGCTTCCATGGCTCAGAGTCCAGTACCCTTGAAGTCTCATACATTTTTATTAAATGATTGCTCTTATTAATGATAGGTTTCATTAGCATGTGCTAAGTCTGTAGCAGTGGCCGACTGATGTCTGTGAAGCTAAAAATCAGCATCTAGCTTACAGGCAACATACATAATGAAGCTCCCACAGGCCATTGCCCAAGAGCACATTGGTAGTCTGTGCTAAATGCCCAGGAGATGAATGGAGCTCACGTTTTGTAGGAGTGGCAGAGTCTCCTTTTTGCAGACAACACATGATTACTCGAGTTCATTTAGAAAGGAACTTTGATTCAATGGCTAGAAGTGGTTTGGCAAGAATCACAGAAGCCCAGGAGACCACGCTGGCTATACAGCATTCTCACAAAGAGCCTTCCTTTGCCAACAGCTTGCTTTGATTTGTGTATTGTATCCCTTAAACCAATTCAATTATCTTTCCTTTTCCTTTTGGCTTACTGAAGTATGATTTTCTTAGACTAGAAGACGTCAGTGAATGTGACTAAAGTATCCAGCCATCCCATCGTCCCAATCACAATGTTGACACCCACCATCCCAGTCCCGGTGTTGACACCCACAGTCCCCGGTGTTGACACCCACCCTCCCAGTCCTGGTGTTGACACCCACTGTCCCAGTCCTGGTGTTGACACTCATCATCCCAGTCCTGGTGCTGATGCCCACTGTCCCAGTCCTGGTGTTGACACTCATCATCCCAGTCCCAGTGTTGACACTTATCATCCCAGTCCCAGTGTTGTCACTCATCATCCCAGTCCTGGTGTTGACACCCATTGTCCCAGTCCCAGTGTTGA
>LOEQ01001971.1:23618-38151 GCA_001685075.1 Bramus lutescens | reverse complement strand
TCTCTCTCTCTCTCTCTCTCTCTCTGTGTGTGTGTGTGTGTGTGTGTGTGTTTGGATTTCCCACCTGGCTTAACTCTGATAAGCCATTGGCTGGGACAGTTTTGTTCATCAATTCACCAATAAAAGAAACACACATACAGAAGGACATTCCATACCAAGAATGAGATGAGATGGCTATTAACACAGAGACCCACAACTGGTCAGGGTGCAGAGAACACAAAACTGTGGAATGCTCAGCCCTGAATGGGACAGTTATGTCCTATCCTCTCCTCTCAAGGAACAGAGATCACTGCAGAAAAGGGGATAGAAAGATTGCCTATCTGGAGGTAGTGGATGACCATGTGGAAACAGTGTTTTCCAGCTAAGAGCAGCTCAATTGGACATGTGAATTCTCAGTGGTTGTGACAGCATGCAAAATACCTGTTCACTCAAGCTCAGGGCAGACAAAATCCCAGTATGGCCAGGAAGGTGGGCAGAAAGTCTCACCCTAGCTGGGGTGCTATTGGGTGTTGACAGCTGCTGGGAGAGGGAGAGTCGCTTTCTTTAAGGATGTGGGCCCTGGTAAGTTAGCCAGCAGAAGGCCACACACCCAAGAGTTTATGGGTAGCACAAGTTGTAGTTGACGGGTTAAAAAAGAATAAAGATAAAACTACCGTGATAAGGAAGAGGACACAAAGTTGAGTGGGTGGAGAATGGACGCGGATGTGAAAGATTTGGGGGAGGGGGTGAATATGATTAAAACGCTTTGTGTGACCTTCTCAAAGAGCTAATAAAAATGAGAGGAAGAAAAGGAAGAGCAGCAATAGCCCCTGTTTACTGAGCAGCTGCCGTGTGACAGGTGTGCTCCTACAGGTATTCTATCTAGCGTCCCATCCCACCTGCAGGCCAACGTTCGAAACAACTGTCCAGGAAATTGAGACTTAGAGAACCCCAGATTCTTTCTCGAGGTTTCCTAACTGGTCATTAACTGAGCTGGGAGTCACACTTCCAGCTGCCTCCCTCTGAAGTGCTTGCACTAATCTGCCTCCTCTAGGACACTACCTTAACACGTTATAATTCAGAATAGTGCCCAGCAGAGCCAATAGCCATCGTTGCTTGATAAAGCTGCAGGATGGACAGCTAGGAGGCAATGGTTACACAGAGTATGAATTTGAAAACGCTCCTCTTTGCAGTTGGCATATAAGATGATCCAAAAGGTAGATGGTGGCATTTCAGCTTCTATAGGAAACACGTAGCACCGACAGAAGGGCAATCCAATTGCGTTAAGTGTCTTTCGGGTGCTCACTCCAGATGCTCCCTGCTTATCTTCTTGGTAGACTCTTTGGCACTTTTGGCACTGGGTTTTGCAGAGACATATGGCTAGCTTAGCCCCTGCCCCAGACAGCCCTTCACTTCTTCATCCACTCCTTGCTGAAGGCCTGGAGTCTCCACTCTTTGTGGAGTGATAGGCAGTGTGTCCAGCCCGCCTTCGAAGACCCATTCAAGTTTCTTTTTGTACATTCACATTTTTGAAAAATAATCCACTGAAAAAATTCGCAGTAAATTTCTCTTTCCCAAACTGTTTAAGAATATATTACTACAATCATTCAACTTAGCATTTGGTCATTTGATATTCTCGATTATCATCCTTAATACAAATCTTGACTTCCTCATGAGAGTTACAGGGCCCCAAGAGTATGTAATTTTCAGAGCCACACTGAACTTAAAAAAAAAAAGTTAGTCAAGGATGCTGTCACAGACCTGTAACCCCCTCACTGGGGTGGGTGAGGCAGGAGACTATCCAGTTACAGAGCAACAGAACAATCCCCTGGCTCCAAACACACACACACACACACACACACACACACACACACAGACACTCATGAAACAAGCTAGCTCAACAGTTCTGAAATTCTGCCTGTTTAGAAGGAAAGTCAGAGCTGGTCTGACAACAGCTTTGAAAGCTTGAGCAATCTTCCCTCTCTTAGCTAAAATGTGGTGGAGAGTTACAGCCAAAGCACCATAACTGTGCTCTCTGTTCTTTCTGGAAACTTCTCAGCATTCCATGTAGACCAGGAACTTCTAACTCCATGGTGCGTGACTTCCCTGCCTTTGGCTCAGGGGTGGCATGTTCCTTCCTCTGCAGAACCATGGACCAGAATCTAATGGATGACTGCTTCTTGGTCCATAAGCGAGCCTCCATTCATGGAGGGACCAGAGTGCTTCTAGGATTGTAGGATTTGATCACTGAAGAAAATACAGCGGCATCATTTCCGTGTCTAGGAAAACATGCAAGCAGTGCTGGGTCTGCCGGAGCAGATGTGTTCTCTGCCTCTGGTCTTGGAAGAAAGCATGGCTAGAGCATGTCTGACAGGAGGTTACCACTTCCCATCTTCTGCAGCAGCCTCTCTAGTTCCTTTGTGTAACAGGAAGCATGGCCACCGACTGAGGCCTAAGCCAGATTGTCTTGAATTGCAGGGGGTATATTTCTGTGATTACCAGGGCTACTGCACAGAGGACTGTGTAGATCATCGCTTGTCATTTTGGAGATGACATTAAAATGTCCAGGAAGCTTATGAAGGCATATTCTATGCATATAATGATTTACTGGACATGCCTCTCTTTCATTTCAAACTTTGGTCAGTGGTCCTCCTTGTCTGGAAAGGAAGCTGGTGAGCCCTTCTCAGCCAGAGTTCTTCAGCTCACGGTCTGGCTCTTTGATGGATGCACACGAATCGCGCAGGAAAGAAAGCCTTGCTGGGGTCTGAGGAACCATTTTTTTTTTTTGTGGTTTCTGCACTGATGTCAAATACTGCAAATAACAGGCCCCTTTCCCCCTTCAAGAGTTAGTTTTGAAGCTGAGGAAAGTCCCAGGTAGTAATGTGCTTGTATAAGCAAAAGGATCCCAGCTCACACCCCAGCATCCATGGGAAATTGTAGATTGCAAGTGGCATACACCTGTAACCCTAGTACCAAAGAAGCAGAGGCAGGAGGATCCCTAGGGCTTGCTAACGAACCAGTCCAGCCAAACAGGTCAGCCTCGGGTTCAGTGAATGTGCTGGTTAGTTTTATGTCAACGCGAAGCAAGCTAAAGTCAGGTGAGAGGCTGGAACCTCCACTAAGAAAAATGCCTCCATAAAATTGGCTGCAGGCAAGCCTCAAGGGCATTTTTTAAATTGGTATTTGATGGGAAAGGGATCAGCCCATTGTGGGTCTGGTTACATAAGAAAGCAGGTTGGGCCAGCTAAGAAGAGCAAGCCAGTGAGCAGCACCCCTCCATGGCCTCTGCATCAGCTCCTGCCCCCAGGTTCCCATCCTGACTTCCTTTGATGATGAAATGTGATGTGGAAGTGTAAGCCAAATGAACCTTTTCCTCCCCAACTTGCTTTTGGTCACAGCAATAACAGCCTTGACTAGTACAGTTAGAAACCCTGTCTCAAAAGAGGCGTGAAAGGCAACAGAGGAAGACATCTAAAATTGCCCTCCACATGCATGTGCCCAGGTATGTTCCTCCTTTCTTGACATGCACACACATGTGAAACACACATAGACACACAGTCACACACAAACAGTTAAGTCTGAATAGTGCCCATAGCTGACTTTGGTTGTATTATCTGACCCTTGAGGGAATTATGGAATGAGTATGGCTGAGACAGAATGAGAATGGGGAGTTCTGAGGTCCTGGGGTCCCTCCCAGTGGAAGTATTGGGGACAGGCCGTTGAGAAACTCTCTTCGCTCCCATTCAGGCAGCAAGTCTTGGATCTGTTTCCAACCCACTTCAATCACAGAAACGGGCTGGGAAGGGACAAATGAAATGACATCATCGAATCCATCCCGCAGCCAGGGGAGGGAGGCCATCCAAACTGCAAGAACAAATAAAACAAAAACCTCCTGCCAGAGCTAAGAGGAGGATTGCAATTCCAAAGGGAACTGAGATTCCTTTTAATAGATCTCGGTAGAGCCGCCGGAACCTCAATCTCTCATCTCCGCATTATTTATTGATTGGGCTAGAGGCCAAGCTAAGTCTCCAGTGTGAAACTGAGTCACCCAGGCACACGGTGCAAAATGTGGCCCAGCACAGAGAAGAATTTACCTCAAATTATTCTGTCTGTGGCCATAAGGTTTTGTCGGGTTTTGTTGTTGTGTGTATGTGTGTGTCTGTGTGTCTGTTTCCTCTCCTGAGAAGTGGGAAGAGGCACCCACTTTCTTGGTTTGCTTTCGTTAAGCTGTCATCCTCAGGCAGCCATGTTAAGATTGTTGATCTCTTCTGTTTAAATATGAATTCCTCCAATCAAAATACCTTTATATACTTTTCTTGTAGTTAATAACTTTTGAGATGCTGTCCAAGGAGGCAGAGTTCCAGGTATTCCTGGATTTTACTGCCACAGGCCTGTAGTCCAATGCGCAAGAAGGGTATCTTTGGTAACAGTCATGTGATCCATAAACATGCCCTGGGAAGGGAGCTGTAAAAAAAGCCAGAACTAGGTTCTAGTTTGGGCGCCATTGGCAGCTCTTAAGGTCTGGAATTAGTCAATTTACTTGGTTATTTTCCTCCTCTGTGGAATGAGAGGATTTGACAATAGCCATGTCTTAATGTTCCTGTCAGCTCTTGCAGTCTCTGACATGATAGCTTAGAAATTTAAGAAGCATAAAACATTGACTTTAGGTGCACACAGGGAAACAATATTTTTCTTTCAATCCATTAAGAATAATCCCCCTGTTGCCAAATTGGTGACATGGTAAATTGGGGTGACAGTATTCAATGTCTTTCCTTGGCTGGTTCAAGCTTGTAATCAATCTTAGCTCTGAAATGGAGTGTTCTCTTTAGACCAAAGACATCTCCAGTAGTTCAAATAATAGTAAAGTAAATCCAGAAAAAAAATGGAAGAAGGGTTTTCTGCTTTGGTTTTTGTTTTTGTTCGAATTGTTGTGGGTTTTTATTCATATATCATTGTTAAAGAAGCTCTGTATTTTCTTGATCCTAAAGAATAAGTCTGTTACATGAAGCAGCCAATATCTGTCAGTCTGTCCATTTGCCTCTTGCCTCTCTTTTCAATCTTCCTTCTGCATCTAGTCAGTGTCTTCAATATCATTTGGCTGCACTACAAATTCCTCACTCAGAAATTGATAACTCGCAGATTTTTTTTAAAAGATTTGTTTGTTATCTCTCTCTCTCTGCATGTGTGTGTATATATACTTGCACATGTGTATCTACAGAGGCTGGAAAAGGTCACCTGATCCCCTGGAGTTGGCGTTACAGGCAGTTGTAAATAGCCCAACATAGGTTCTGGGAGCTGAACTCAAGTCTCCTGCATGAACAGCAAATACTCTTAACTGCCGAGCCTTCAACCTAACCCCACCATTTATTTTTAATTAATGTCTCAGATATTTCCTATCACTATAAGAAGCTTCAATTTAACTACCTAACCAAATGTAGAGCTGGGCTGTTTGGCCTTTGCTACCAAGATGACTTAAAGAAATTTTCTACCAAATGGTGGTTCCTTTTCACTGCACAAAAATGTAACAGATTGAACAGAAAGTAAATGAAATGAGCAGAAGGGCCCAAATCCTTCTCTGCTCAGAAATCTGGGTGAGATGACAAGGAGGAACAAAAGCTGGGATAAAGGCAGCATGGATTCTGGAGAAGGCACAATGACGTGAAAGAACCCCGAAGGACATCACGAAGGACATCACTGTGTGATGGACAGAGCAAGCAACAGTAAGAAGAAAAACATGCACATATACTGGCAGGAGATCTTGCTGGCTGAGCTCATTTAAACTTTTGGCCTTTTGAGCCACCGTACAATGAATGCATAGGGGCCTTCCATGTGTTCAGTATTCTAAAGGACAATGTGGACACTATAAGGATTTTATGATGTTTCAATTCAAAAATCTTTCTGTTCTGTCAAGAAAGCACTAAGCTCCGCGCTAGGCAGAGAGGGATGCAGTCAGAATGATATAGCACTGTAATCAGCTGCATGCAGCCTGTGCTGCCTCTGAATGGCTACTCAGAACTCTGTGTAGTCTCAGGGGCTCAGCTGCTGTATTAATCATGCGTCTGCATGACAGGCACCTTGCCCTGGAGAAGTTGCTGTGCGAATGGGCTTAGTTTCCTCTATGTCTTAGTTGCCACCTTTTCTTGGTTCTAGGAAGTACCTCCTTGCCCTTTAAGACTCACTAGTGCGGGGGCTGGAGAGATGGCTCAGAGGTTAAGAGCATTGCCTGCTCTCCCAAAGGACCTGAGTTCAATTCCCAGCAACCACATGGTGGCTCACAACCGTCTGTAATGAGGTCTGTGTGCCCTCTTCTGGCCTGCAGGCATACACATAGACAGAATATTGTATAAATAAAAAAAAAAGACTCACTAGTGCATCCTTTCCATCAAAATACTCAGCCAGTTCCAGCACTAAGCCACAGTTCATGCACTTAGATGTACAACCCTATTAATTTATCTTTGGGGGAAACTTCGTTGCCAGTGGCGATTTTGTGGTTTGTAACTAAATATCTACAAATCTGGTTATAAATATTTAAGCAAAGCATTATATAGCAAGGGCTGTGGCATTCCCAGTATCACTTAAAGGGACGTAAAACAAAACAAAACAAAACAACAAAACACACTGATACTTTTGTTTCTTATCTGACAAACTCATATTTTAATTTTATTCCAAACTCTACAGCATGGAACTTGACCTTTGGCAGTGTCTGTTCGAAATTATCAGGAAAGTTTAGTTCAGTTGCTATCTGATGCTTTGACAATAGTCTTGCATTATGCATGGATGAGACATCCTAGGTCTTATTGTTTGGAAATTTCTGTCTGTTTTAAAGAAATTTGGTCTTTTCTTCTTTCATCACTATCATTGCTTAGTGTGTGACAATAGTCTCTTTCCATGCACAGCAGGAAGGAAATGAAGCAGGGCTCCATTTACTTGGGGATTCCTTTCTGAAGTTCAAGAAAGTGTTTGGCAGCTGCTTTGCAAGAGATGTAGAGCCAGGATTCTCTGTCCAGTGAAGAGATACACAGCTAATACTAACGTACCGCCTTGATGGTCAAGTTCCATGCATTTCTGCATCCCAAATTACCTTGTTTCACTGTTAAATTATAGGGGAAGGTTTCTGAAAACAGTTTAAATGGCAACTAGCAACAATGGCTGCTTTTCAAGAGAATGAATGCAAATATGAACAGCTATAATCAAGGGTGTTCAATGACAGCCACGTCACAAATGCTTCTGGCCATTGTGATGCCATATTTTGACATAGATATTATAAATATTTGTCCCTGAGATCTTAAAATGTGAAAATATGTGTCCTCCTGGTACACTCCTAGTTTTCCTTAATGTGGTCCCACGAATTTTCTACTTGATACTCCGATTTAGCTCTAAGTCTTAGTGGAACTGAATCAGGAGGTGGTGCGGGAGAATTATCTGTATTCTGTCAATCATGTATTTTAATAAAATGCTGATTGGCTAGGCAGGAAGTGTAGGCGGGTCAATCAGACAGGAAGTAGAGGTGGGGTGATGAGAACAGGAGAATGCTGGAAAGGAGGANTTTATAACTTATGGAGATCTCTGTGTGATTTTCTTTGGGACATGCTGGCTGTGCAGTACTGGGCGGGACAGAAACCCCACCAAGCTGGCCCTCATGCTACAAGGATGCCTTTCCTGGTCTGTTAAAGTGATCAACTGGTTCATCACCTTGACCTTATTATTGATACATGCTCTAAATTTATTTTATGTGTATGTGTGCATGTCTGTTCATAGTGTGTGTGTTTGTGTGTGTGTGTATGACAGAGGACAACTTTTCTTCTACCAAGCAAGACTCCAGGTATTGAACTCAAGTCATCAAGGAAGCAAGCACTTTTATCCATTGAGCCATCTTGTCTACTCTCTTAATTTCCCACTATTCTATTATATTCTTTGATGGATTCAGCTACAGTGGCTGTACAATGTAAAACTGATGAGATGTGAGAAAATTTATGGAATACATGTAGAGTTTTTCTTCTAGAAAAACCCAAACCTTGAGCATGCACTCAGAAGCAATCAAGAGGAAAGTCGTGCACTTAGGAAGGCCAAAGGAAGAGATACATGGAAATTAACCACTTCACTGAGAGCCACACAGTAATTTTAATCATTTTGTGTTATTTTTATAATTCATTTTGCTATTCTATGCATAGACTAGCATACTCTACATTAAATTCTTTTTCTATGTCCCATTCCAACACCTGTGGCTTTTATTTGATTTTCTCTTGTCGAATTGTGTTGTCTACTATGCCAATCAACAGTTTTTGGGTTGATATGTGTATCTTTTAACAGTGCTTGCCTCTACTATTTTTCTTAGAAATGTTTAAATAAAACCTGAAACAGATAAGGAATTGAATCGCTTCTATTCTACTGTTATACGCCCTTTCGTTTAACATCTATGGAAAATACACATGGTTCTTCCCCTTGGCCTGGTCACACAGCAAGTACTGTTAATTTCCCACTGCTGTGTCGTCATCGTATCCACAGAATGTACTACATTTATGATGGCTGATTCATTTACAAGGGAGTAAATTTCATTTAAGAAGATAAACAATCATCTTTAACAGCTGATAGTTAAACACATTTAATTTGCTTGAGTCAAGGTTTGCTACCTGTTCAAAGTTCTGAGTTCTTTGGTTTCCTCCACTTCAACACCAAAATCTCATGGGAGATAGTTGTCTTACTTGGTGGCAAACAATAAAGAAGAAATGGTAAGTGTTTTGGTTACTTACTTGAGAAGGAGAGTTTCAGCGAGGAATTGTCTAGATCAGGTTGGCCTACGCACATGTCTGGGGTGCAGCTTGTCTTGATGTCATGTGATAGAGGAAGACCAAGCTCACTGTGGAAGGCACCATTTTATGGTTGCTTCCTGAGTTGTGTAAGAGTTAAAGACAGTTGGCCAAGCACAAATAGCAAAGGAGCCAGCAAGCAAGGACTCGCGTGTTTGTCCTTTGGTCAGGCTGTTTTATGGTGGCGGCAGAAATGAAACTAATAGCTTAAAGGAGAGGACCAGGCAATGCAAAGACCCAACCTTTGAAAAACCAAACACTCAAAAAAGAAAGCAGAGAGTGCTTCTTGGTGTGTTTGGGACATAATTTCAATCTCAGCACTAGGGAGGCAGAGGCAGGCAGAGGTCTGTGAGAAGGCCAGCCTGGTCTACAGAGCAAGTTCCAGGCAGGGTAGTGCTGTGTAGTGAGATCCTAAGAAATAAAATAGGCCAACAAAACCCACCAATAATAAATCAAACATGGTAATTTAGCATATGATTTCTTAAATGACCAATTAAAACATTGGGGTAAGAATTATCTTCTAGCATTTGCCACACCTCTGAAATTTCCATGGGCCTCTTTTGTGGCCTTTGTTCTATGGTGGAGTCAGAAGACAACAATCCCCTGATGCTGGGGAGATGAGGAGTGAGGCATAGAAAAGACAGCTTTGGGATCGTGCGTGAGCCTTTATCTCCTTTGTCACAGATAATTCTCAGGGACCGTGTCTTTGGGGGCAGGGTGTGTTTTAAGAATAACCTATGGCAATTTCCCTTCCTTTCTCATGAGAGTCAAATGAGTTTCTTTATTATGGACATCTATCGAGTACCACAATCCCTTGTTTCCTTCCAGAACATGCTGTATGTCTTCAAAGGGAGATTAAAGATGCACAGGGTATAAAACCTGCCTTTTTAGGAAGTTGGCTGTCACATGATGCTCCTCTCAAGGCATTGTTTAAGCACTTAGATGTTGCAGCACCAAAGGACAAAGTGTGGTGGCTGAGCATTCTAAGTGCTATTGTGTCCTATCAGTTCAAAATAAATCCATATGTTTTACAGGACAGAACATTCCTGCCTTAGTGGCAGGGGCTTTGCTGCAGGAAGCAGTCAACGCTCTGCAATTTATCTCGAAAGATGAAGAGAATTGTTCCAGTTTTAAGGCCCTGAGCTATTCAGATGATTCGCTTTCGCCTTCTAGTGAAGGGCAGGATGGGGAAGGCCATGCATGGGTATGACCCTGCTGTCAAGGAAGGGACCATGAGACCCTTCAGGCAGAGGTTCATTTGTTAGAACCCAAGGTTCATATATCTCACTAAAATGAATATACACAGTATGAGGTATGTCCCACCGAGAGGAGACATACCTTATTTTGGAGAAGTTTGACGTACCCCAGAGAGGAAAGGCAGGGGCAGCCAAGCAAGGGTCAAGGGAAGCCAGATTCCCAGCAGTCAAAAAGGAGAAGAGCTGGGTCTGTTGATTCAGGAGACATGGTGACCACTGTTGTCCCATCGGGGTCTGCTCGTGGCTGTTGATGGAGACACAGGCCACATGCTGCCTAGTCTAAAGTACCGTATATGTCCAAGTGATTGAAGGACACATCAGTCCTATCAGGTCAATTTGAGATGGCCAAAATGTCTTCTAGGATTCGTCATTGGCCTTTTCAGAGACAATCTAGGATGTAGCTCCAAGGTTTTGGTTTCGGAAAGATATAATGTTTATTGTGATGCTAGGCTGGATTTTGATATGGACATACTTCTCTAGAGTAATCATTATCAATGGCTAAATCGGCTATAAAAGTATTAAATTCTTATTTTTATTTATTTATTTTGTTTTTAGAGACAGGGTTTCCTGGCTGTTCTGAAACTTGCTTTGTAGACCAGGCTGACCTTGAACTCATAGAGATCTACCTGCCTCAGCCTCCTGAGTTCTGGGATTAAAGGCGTGTACCAGCACTGCCCAATAAAGTATTTAATTTCTATGCAGAAGAAAAAGAGAATTTTGTTAATGGTGTGTTGTCTAGTTTTCCAGAGAAGTGTGGTCCTGCCCCTCATCCTTCATTCAGTCTCATTGAACCCAAAATTTGGACCACTGCCTTATCTGATCTCAAATGGCCAAAGTCTCATTGTTCCCTTCAGAAAGCCCCAGAAATGCAGGGGACTGTTCTTGTCACAAACAATGTCTGAAGAAAACAGGTGTCCTGGTCAGAGGGTCAGAATAAGGGACTCTTGAGGACTCTTGCTCCAGCACCGTGTGGTACTGACTGCTCCCACTTGTCTAAGCAAACACATTAAGGTCAGGCCAGTGTCTCAGCGTGGCCATCAGCTCCTTGGGTAAACATCTCTTTTAAGCAATTAGAAACAAATGACTTCATCTGTTACACACAAGGTCACTGTGTTTGGACACTGTGCCGTAGCTTCGTTTCTCTCTCTCCTTTTCTCTCCCTCCCTGCTTCTCTGTCTACCTCTCTCTACTTCACACATGCAAGCGCTTTCTAAATTCCCATTATCAGCATGGTAAGAATTTAGCAAGAACCGTTTATTGATCTATAAAATGTAAATTCCTAAGTGTACTGCTAGGGAATCTGGATAGATAATTCTCAGGTTAACTAAAGACCCAACCTTCTGCAGGATAATTCTTGTTTTATAAGCATTGGAATTACAGGGACTAACTAGCTCAAGCAGTGTGATGCAGTGGAAGGGTTGACTTTTGCTTTCCACAGGTGTATGCCAAGCTTGTCCCAGTCCTCTGGGAGGCTTTGAACCTACTACGCAATAACAGAACCACCCTCTCAATTCCTTCGTTGTTATTTCTTGCTTAAATACCAGGCTCACCAAGTGCCATAGTTCTGACATGGCTCATTCCCTATGATCTACTATCGTGATGTTAAGAAGCTGTGTGGCCTCTAAGAGGTGGGACACAGTGGAAATCTGTTAGAACATAAAGGATATCACCCTTAGAAAGAGTTGGGTAATTTTTCCAGGGCCCTGAGTTGGTTTTTTTTCTAGAGAGTTGTCACTAAAATAATAAGCCCAGCTCTACCCCTTCTCTCGCTTCTTGTCTCCCCATGCAAATTCTTTCTCTTGCACACATGCCAGCCTTGATGTCATCTACCATGAGATGATACCATCAAATAAGCCCTTGCCAAAACTGGCATGGTGCCTTCCAAACTGTAAAGTGACCCTTTGTAAATACTCGGGGCCTGATCATCTTTCTATAGCCACAAGAAACAATTTTCTGGGGCTGGAAAGGTGGCTCGGTTGATAAAGTGCTTGCCATGCAGTTTGAGGAACCAGAGTTTGATCCCCATGGAAAAAGCAGTTTTAATTCTTGTGCTGCAGAGACAGAGGTAGGAAGATATCTAGAGTTCCCTGGTCAACCAGTCTGGTCAAACCAGTGAGCCTCAGGTTCCGCTGAAAGATCTTATCTTGAAAGGTGATGTGTATGGACACCCAAAGTTGACCTCTGGCCTTCACAGGTATGTGTACACATACACATCCCTCATACAAACGCATATGTGCCCATACCAACACAATCCCCCACTGACAACCCTACATCCCCCAACCAATGTTTCCATCTATGTCTGCTTTTCCAGCACACTTAAGAACTTTATATTCTTGCCCATCTGAGAGGTCTCTGAGGGCCAATGGGCTTTGTCCACCACAGTCGGCAGAGAGGTTGTGTTATCAGTGTGACATTCAGGAGACACCTCCAAAAGCTGTTTCCAACACCACCTTCCCTTAGGTCATTTCTGGTTCTTTCTCTTACTCTAATCCCCTCAAAGCCACCTTGTGCAGATACCTAAAATGCTTACCCATAGGTTCCATTTTCTTCCTAATGTATGTTCTTCAGTGACCTATAATAAAGTTCCAACAAGTGGTTAAAGGAAGGAAGGAAGGAAGGAAGGAAGGAAGGAAGGAAGGAAGGAAGGAANNNNAGGAAGGAAGGAAGGAAGGAAGGAAGGAAGGAAGGAAGGGAAGGAGGGAAGGAATGAAGCAAGCAAGCATGTCTGGTCACCATTGATGTGCTCCGTCCTGTACTGGCCTCCAGTCATCTGCCCTCTCCCTGATCTGAGGCCCGGTCTTTGCCATTCTCCATGTGCTCTGGTTCCCTCCTCCCTTACAGCCCTTGTTACTTTGCTGTCTGGGATGGTATTACACTTCCTTGGGCTTTCTGGGGCCATCATCATCTTTTCATCATGCCTTAATTTAAACCTTATCTTCTTGGAGAAGCCAGGGTCATGGGAATTTTATAGACATGACACTTGGATCTTCTGCTGTTCTGAGCATCTCTCACTGAGATGGAATGCTGCCTGCAGGCTTTGTGCTCCCGGTAGAAACAGATTACATCACAGTGATGCAATGCTTGATGCTGTGGAGTATACACCCCGCCCCCTGTTAGAATGACAATCTCAGAAGTATTGTTAATGCTATGATTAGGGAGATAAGCTAAATTTAAAATGTATTGAAGTATGGGGATTGCATGCAAGCCAGTCATCCCCGTCTCTTACCCTGAAAATGAAGGGAAAGAAATGACTGGTGGTCAGAATATTCCTTTCATGGCCCAGAGCTGCTGAAGCCAAGAGCCTGGCTCTCAGTGGGTCACTAAAGCAGGTCTTTTTGTAGTAAACACTAGAGTTAGAAGTCTCAGTAGACAAAGCCGCCCCGGCACCCTGTGGGGAGGTTTGAGGACATCATTTGCAGAGAGACCTAACCCATTTATCCATAGCCAAGTGAGCATAGGATCAAAATGATTTAAGGTATATGTTGCTTCAAGGTACCCATTCTTCTAATGTTCTGTTTTTAATAAAATGGGGAGTGGATGTTTTTGTTACCTTATGGTGTATTTATAGACAGATTTCTCAAGAACTTGATAAATGATGCTCAAATCCCACTAGACTCTTCTTTTTTCATTTACCCCAAATTTTACATATTTTGTAATTATTTTCTGCCGCTGGAAAATGGTCTTTTGTGATTAAAATCCTAATTTTGAACCTACATTTATGAGGAAGGAAACATGCACTTTCCCCCCATGCACTATCATTTTCACTCTGTGCTTTGCTGATGTCTTTGTTTGTGGCTTGAGCTTGGCTATGGGGGAAGTGTCAGAAGACAAGTGTGTCTGTTAAGCTTGGAAATTGCATGCAACAAGGCCACAGAGAAGGAAGTGAGATAGCATAGTAGATTACCAACACTCCAGGTTTTTGTAGACAAACAGATGGAGGGGAGAGTTCACATTTGGTTCCTAACTTCATGTGCTAATGGCTTCTCTTTTGTCACAAAACGAAATCTGATTCAAAGGCCAGAGCAAATGTGTGCACTGAGGTTGGAAGACCAGTTCTAACTTGTTGGATTTTCAAACACTCAGTTTGTCTGCACTGTAAATAAGGAGTGATGTGAGCGATGTGAAACGTTGGAAGAGAGGAAAGAGAGAGGCCAGTGCCTCAGTAAACGCTCTGAGAAGGTTCTGGGGAATGAGTGACAGGCTCACCCTGTGACTCTGAGAGTTAATACCATCAACTCCCTGGGACCTACAATCTCTTAGGAACCTCAGGCATACTGCATGGGCTTTGCTAGATGGGGCTGAGATGAGGAGACCCACTCTAAATCTGGCCAGCACCATCCCATGAGCAAGTCCTAGACTGAATAAAAGAAAGCAGGTGAGCATCGTCCTGGCTGTAGATGCGGTGTGACCATCTTGTCTCACACCCTTCTCATGATGAACTGTTGATGTAGGAGGGTCATCTGTCTATGTGTTACTTTCATTGGTTAATAA
>LOEQ01001970.1:250262-261925 GCA_001685075.1 Bramus lutescens | reverse complement strand
AACTCCAGAAATGACAGAGACATCTTGCTGCCTGGACAGTCACCCAAAGTTCTTCTGTACCTTTGGGGCATCCATCTTCAGCCTACAGGCCCGTAGTGTCCAGCAAAGTTTTTCATAAAGCAGGAAATTACAAAGACAGTTCAGTCACTTTCTTTTGTATTCTGCAGAATGTCTCACAGACTTTCATGAATCAGGAACCCTGAAGGATCATCTCACCTTTAGGCAAGTTCAGCAGTCCTCTCTCCGCGGTTTCTTTGTATCCAGTTAAGTAGTTCAGGCCAGTGCAGTTTCTTGCCCAAATGGCTAACCAACTCCATAAGGAGCTTCTTTGATGCCCATCTTCCTCTCGAAGTAGATTAGTGCTGCCAGGAGCAGACATGTCTCATTGTTATGAAAAGCCCTAAATTACTAAAACGTTAAATGCCATATTCTGTAGTCATTGAAAGATATGAAGAATGCCTATTTAACTGAAATTTATTTAGAAAATCTAACATGACTACAAGCCTATTATTGATGATTATCCATTAACAACCTATATTTCCTGATTATACATTACATTTTTAAATGAGCTACACAATCAAAATACCTTAAGATCAGAAATACATATATATATATAAAGATTGTCCTTAAACTTGTATCAATAAACCAAAATTCATACATTGCAAATTAATTGTATCTATATCATATCTCCCTTTAAATGTAAAAGAACATTTATAAGCAGTATTTGGGAATACAGGAACAGTTATTTCTCTCCAAACTGCTTCGTGCTAAATGGGGGCACTGTTAATCAGGTCTTTCATGGTATAACCTGTGTGCTAGGTTCATCTCAGTTGACAGTTGAGTGAAGTAATTTTCTGAAAGTGTTCACGGTGACCTTTCAGGAGGATGTGGTCTATCATACCATATTGGTCTAAATGCAATCCATAGGGTCTCATCCTCTCTGAAAACAAAAGAACCTCTTTTCCAAAGCACCATATCCTTACCCAAATTTGTAAGTCATGATACCTTTAGAACATGTATGCTGGTTCAGCTTAGCAGACCACCCAATGAAATATCTCTCTGTATTTAGCTCCTTCACAAAAAATTCAAAGAAAACACAATGTACATAATCCAGACTTTCTGTGAATTTCCATTTTTACGTGGCTTATTTTAACTTGCTTTACTTTGTTCTGTCTCTTTAAAGACTTTACCCCTTTTTTTAAGCGTTAACTTTATGACTTTTTAATACTCTTTTTTCTTCTCTCTCCCAAGCCTACGAATGTCTGTCTAACACTATGGCCCATTAGGAGGTCTTTTATGTCTGAATCTGTCCTGTTGTGAATCTGTAATTCTTTACTATCCAGAAGCACTTCTTAAAATGCTAAGCACTTCTTAAAAACTTAAGTTGCCCATGTACAGGTAATACAGTACCGCCTGTTTCTTGCCCAGTCTAAACCTTAACTGTGCTGTTATGATAATTACGATAGTTCCTGCCTGAGACCAGCACAGTTCAGCATGGCAGAGCCGGAGCTGCTCATGCCTCTGAGCCATTTGGCACCCCTGAGCCATTTGGTGCCCCTGAGCCGTGCACAGTTCCAGGCACACAGCAGTCCACATTACCATCAAGCAAGCTGTAGCACTTTACTCACAAAACCCCATCCAAATTCTCTGTCTCCCACAAGAGACAGTGGTTGCGCTAGGAGCATAGCCTAGAAAGCTGGCATTTTAAAACTGTGCGGCATTTTTTTTTCTTTGACTCCATCTAGGAGCCACACTCAGCACTTTAACTCTGAGAATGAGCTTTTTTTCTGAGTTACATCCGAATCTGCCAGGCAGAGCACTGCGCAGCCTGGAAACATCTCTCTGTGTGGCGGCAGGAATCAACCATGCTCTCCTGCTTGCCCAAGCCTGATTCCGCCATCTGCCCAGGCTGGAAGAGCTGAGCCATGGGCGTGGCCTCAGCTACTTTCCTCCCAATCCTGAGAGGACACACAAACACCCAGGCCCACAAATGCACCATAGCCAGAGTTTGCACCGTTGGCAGGGCCCAGGAAGCCATGTTTTAAAATGACGTGACTTATTTTCTTTTAAGGCTGCTGAGTCAGAAATTCTCTCTGTGGCATGCCACCCACAAACAGCAAAAAGCTGTGTTAAACTCTCTCTCCTTTTTAAGCCCTCTCAGGTTTTATGTGGAGTTAGTAGACCACATTGGAGTGCCACTCTTGTAATGAGGAGGAGCGGCAGGCTGCTTGTCATCCCGGCCACCCAGCTAGCTTATGCCCGAAATAATTACACGGAAATTGTGTTAATTTAGATACTGCCTGGCCTATTAGTTCTAGTATTTTATTGGCTAACTCTCACATCTTGATTCAACCCATTTCTAATAATCTGTACTGCCACTTGACTGTGGCTTACTGGCATGAGTCTAACCAGCGTCCGTCTTGGAGAGGAGAGCCATGGCATCTGCCACACTTCCCTTCTTCCCAGCATTCTGTTATGTCTACTCCACCTATCTAAGCTACTGCCCTATCAAAAGACCAAGGCAGTCTCTTTATTTAACCATTGAAAGCAACACATAGAAGACCCTCCTACACCATTCATGGACGACCTTCATTTTTGAAGTACAGCATGTAAGTGACTGTTCTCATTACAAACTCCCTTAATGTTTTTTCTAAGCTACAGTAAGCATTTTACTCTTTTATCAAGTAATATGCCAGCTTATAGATAAGTGCACATATTTTTAATATCCATTATTTTCCTTGTTTCTTCAGTATTTATTGACAAAATAAGTTACTGTTATTAATGCTAAGCTCCATGTTCATGTCAGCCCTACAACAGAAGCATCCACTGTAAGATGCTAAGGGGTGGGGCTCCTCAAGGTGAGCATTTGTCCTGGATCTACTCTTCTGCCTTCTCCATCTGTTTAGGTGGAGTCACGTATCTGGAGACTGGTCACTGATCAGTAGAGGAAACATTTCCGCACCTCCTCAACCCAAATATCTGTTCTGAATGACTGCTATACTATAAAGTTCCCCTGTAATTTGAGGGTGCCTCAGTGTTGACATTCACTTACTTGGAATTTCTTCATTCACCTGAGAGACAAGGTGCCCAAAATGGAAGTACAAATAAAAGGTAACTGTGCCGATGGAAAGAAGACATGCCCAGCACACAGACAGTGAGCCTCCATGGCCTGTGCTGTGTCATTCTGTGCTGGTGGTGGTTTCGTTTCTGCCTAGTAGGAAGTCCTATATTTAATTAAGGCATACATAATCTATACACAATAAACTGATCTTTTTTAAGTGTACAGTTTACTGAGTTTTGACAGATGCACACACTTAGGAAACCAAGCAATCAGCATC
The DNA here is from genome assembly GCA_001685075.1 of Bramus lutescens. Classification (NCBI taxonomy): domain Eukaryota; kingdom Metazoa; phylum Chordata; class Mammalia; order Rodentia; family Cricetidae; genus Bramus; species Bramus lutescens. Next base: position 258,587 of record LOEQ01001970.1, on the reverse strand, counting down.
CTGAAATGTCTACCACACGTAAGCTCCCCAGTGCCCTTCACGATCAGTTGTCTCCTTCAAGACCCCACCTCTAGACGGCCAGTGGTCTAACTGTAAAGGAGAATTTGCACTATCTGCAGTCTCACTTAAATGAAATCCTGCTCTGTGGATTTTATTTTTAAGCTTTCACCTTCAGTCTGAATGGTTTCTTAATTCCTTTGGAGGACTTTCTAATTAAGCCATTTCTGGTAATTCTTGAAACTAGATGTTGGCTATTGAGGGGAACCTGGATTTGAGGTAATGTAAATGTGTTTGGTGTGTTCTGTTTCACTGTGCAGTGCCCTAGCTAGAAACATTGTATTTTTATTTTTACTTTTTTATTTAATTTTTTTCACTTGTGTTTTGCCATGGGTATTGTGTCTCCTGGAACTGGAGTTACAGACAGTTGTGAGCTGCCATGTAGGTGCTAGGAATTGAACCTGGGTCCTCTGGAAGAGCAGTCAGCTATCTCTCCAGCCCCAGTCATCTTATTTTTATGGTTTTACAGAATTTTGATCCTTTGCTCACAAAATTTCCCTATATGTTAAAGTATGTATTTGTAACCGCATACAGTCATGGGAAGTAGCATGTTGGTAGATCCGTGTTACATTTTTAGTATATAGTTTTGGTTAGTATAACTTTTAAAAATGTTTTCTTCTCTTGTTGGATTATAGTGCCTCCTGCTTGCTAAAAANAAAACTAAGAGAGATGGCTCAGTGGTTACAATAACTTAGTGCTTTTACTGAGGACCTAGGTTAAATCCCAGCATCAACATGGTGGCTCACATCTCCATAACCCTAGTTCTATGGGGATCTGACACCCTCTTCTGACCTCCAAGGGCACCACACATGTACATGGTGCACATACATAGATGCAGACAAAAAATGTTTTTCTTCATCTATGTATGATTTACTACATCACTGAACAATATACAAAACTGTTCAGTGCCTGTGGAAAGATCCCTAGAGTATTTGACTTATATCTCCCATGGTGCCATCTGTGATTCATGACAGTGGTACACAATACAAAATGATTTCTTCACTGACCGTGACATGTCTTAATGCCTAGCCTCTGCTGTTTCTCATCCTGCTATGTAGCCCTGCCAGAATTGAGTTTCTGTTCAAGGGACCTGCCATTCGTATCAGTTAATGTAGTTTCATGACATCATCTGAATCTTCCAAAATCCACAAGGCCACTTTCCAGTGAAGCTTTTCTGAGGAATGAATAGATGTTTCCCAGTGATTCTAGATTTCTAAGCAAGGAACTGAATTCTTTGTCTAAATTCAGTGACCAGTGAGTACCTCACATACACCAGAGAACAGTCCTATTGTTACCTTAAAGGCACCAGAAATTGCTGTGTAAATGCTAAACATTTACCTTCTGAAAAGCAAAGGTAATATTTTAAAGTTATTTAATTTTTAGATGTATATGTATGCACCTTATCTTCAGTTACTATAAGAATTCTGACATAGTTCTTCACAGGAATTAAAAAAATATCTTCAACTTCATATGGAAACAAACAAAAATCCCTCAGCATAGCTAAAGCCTGAATAATAAATGAACTGGTTTCCAGTTGTATTAGAGTTGTAGTAAATAAAACAGTATAGTATTGCCATAGAGCAGACCATTTGATCAGTGCATAGAATTGAACACCCAGACAATTCTACAGACACTTGATTTTTGGCAAAAATAATAAATACTATTGAAAAGGCAGCACTTTAAATGCTCCTGGTCAAACTGGTTAGCTGCATGTAGAAGAATGCAAATAGATCCATATCTATCATCCTGCATAAAACTCATTCCCAAATGGACCAAGGACCTTAACATAAGACCAGATACCCTGAATCTGATCAAGGAAAATAGGAAATTGAACTTACTGGCATAGGAAAGGAATTTCTGAGCAAGACACAAATAGCACAGGCACTATGACCAACAACAGGACCTCATGAAGCTGATAAGTTTCTGTACAGCAAAGGACACCATCATGTGAGTGAATGGGGGGGAAATTGTACCAATTATATATACATCTGATGACGGGTTAGTATCTAGACTATATAAAGAATTAAGAAAAGTAACCAATGACCCAATTTAAATACAAGGTATAGAACTGAACAGTTTTTAAAAGATGAAACAAATACCTGATAAACAGAATTATTGAGCATCCTTCGCCATCAGGCAAACACAAATTAGAATTTGTACTTAAGATAAATTGCGTTTTTCAGGCTGTATTGGGGTTGCTGGCTTCTGAAGGATGCATATTGCCTTAATTGTTCATGTTTGTGATTTTTTTGGTTGGGATCTAGGCATCTGGCATTTTTAACATGTTGGTGTAGTTGTCTGGTTCCATCCTTATTGGATATGTGTTTCTTTTTGGGTTGATGATGCCCACTCTTGGTCTTAGCCAAATATTGTCTGTGGTAGAGAGTTTCTGTGGGTGGACATTTGTCAGAAGAATTGAGATGAGCTTTAAGGTAGGGCCAAAAGGAGCAATAATAGGAAAAAACCAAGGTCTCCCTAGTTTCGTCCCAAGAGGCAGAGTCCCTAGGAAATGGTAGTGCACTGGGAAGAGAGACTCCTGTGGGTAGATGCAGCAGGACTAATGGTAATGGAGTGACCAGATGGAGGGCAGAAAAGCAGACTTTCTATTTTATGATGTAGATTTAGTGTGACTCATTGCCTCCACCTCTTGCTACTGTGAATTCCCTGCCATGATGGATTGTCACCTGGAACTGTGAAGCAAAATAAATACTCCCTTCTGGTGTAGGGTCCTTCTGTTTGTGTGTTTCATTGGTTAATGAATAAAGAAGCTGCCTATAGGGCAGAACTTAGGTAGGCGGGGAAGACAGAACTGAATGGTGGGAGGAAGAAAAGCAGAGTCAGAGTCCTCTGCCTGAGACAGATGCCGGTTAGAATCTTTGCTGGTAAAGCCACTGCCACATGGTGATATACAAATTAATAGAAATGGGTTAAACTAATATGTAAGAGTTAGCTAATGAGAGGTTAGAGCTAATGGACCAAGCAGTGATTTTAATTAATACAATTTCTGTGTGGTTCTTTCGGGGCTAAGCTAACCTGGTGGCTGGGATAGACAAGCGGGGACTCCTCTTACAAACCTTCCCCAAATTGCTTTGTCAGAGCTACAGAAAGAGACTGATAGCATTCAGTGCTAAGTGTCTGCACATGCCTACAATCTCAATACTCAGGAAACTAACATAGGACAGTTACCATGAGTTTGGGATCATCTTTAGCTATATATAGTGAGGCCTTGACTCAAGCCAGTTAATAAAGATTAGGTGTGTATATACCGCTCCTTGACATATATCCAAAGGTTGCAGTATCCTGCTACAGAGATGCCTGCTCAACCAAGTTCATTGCCTCTCTATTCACAGGTAGAAGATGAAACAACCTAAATGGTATTCAATTGATGAATGCATAATGAAAATCTATATATACACAGTGTAATACTGTAAAAAATGAAATAATGAGTTTTGCAGACAAATGAATGGAACTGAGTGAGGCAACCCAGATACACAAATGCCACATGTTCTTATTTGTGGATCCTAGCTCCAAATCTTGAGGTGTGAGCGTGTAACAAAAAGTGATCTCAGAAGCCAGCAAAGTAAAAAGGGACTATGAGGAGGAAGGAGCTCCAGGAAGAGGGATAGGAGAACACAGGTGCTGTGAAGGAAGAAATTGGAAAAATGGAGCAGTTAGAAGCAGAGGAAGGAGGAAGAAGTAACACTAATGATGTCTGGAAAAGCTATAAGGAAACACATGAGCTTACTTAGAGTGCAAATATGTAGTTCAAGTGAAGGTTTTTTCACATGGAATGATAATGCTTCCTCCAGGAGATGAAAGACTAGTAATAAATAAATATTTTTTAAAAAGCCCTGTTCCAGGCATGATAAACTTTCCTTCAAGTTGGTCAAGGGAACTCAAGAAACTCCCAAAACAATATAGGCTATTTCTATTGCCCTTTGTTACCTCCCAGAACTTAAAAAGTAAGAACGTGTTGCTGAAGACACTGGATTTGGAAGAATTGAATTGGAAATGACCTGGAAACCTCAGAGGAAAGAAAGTGATATGTAAGCTGCCAAGGGAGAAATGCAATCAATAGCCACACCCAGTTATAAAGCCTACATACCATAATGACCAGCACAGCAAGATTCCCCCAGGGTGCAATAGTGGCACTTACATCATGGAGTAACCAGTGTCTGTCTAATTGAACTTAAAGCCTGCTTAATAGGTGTGAATCCATGCCTGGCTATATAAACAGCCAAGTACTCTTGGCTGGAGAGGCCAAGGACCCTAGAGGAGAACCTACTGTTTGTCACTTTACTAAACAAATGTAATTTCTAACTGCACTCTAAGTACTTACCCCACAGATAAGTGTGGCTCTCATCCCTCATTAAAGAAGCTTCTTTTTGCAGCATCTGGAGACTTTTTCAGAGATCCATGCTAGTCAAAATGCATAGAGTAAGTGACCATGTGGTACCTAACACCAATTAATCGACAAAGCAACCCCTATACCTAAGTCTCAGGGAGAATAGTGTAAGGCCTGGAAGAGCATAAAAGCCAGAAGAACAAAACACCTGCTGAGAGATAGGGGAACCACACCTATCTCAACAATGTAGTCGCCTAAGCAAAATTACATGAATTTTGTAGCATCAACTGCATGCTAATGTAGAGGGGAAATTCTGCCAGGTTCCATCCTGTAATGAAATCTATAGGTAATCAATGGCTGAGAGGGAAAATACTCTTTCTCCACTGATGAGCCTCCTAATTGGTTATCTAATACCAAGTAGTCAGTCCTAAACAAATGTCCAAACAAGCAACACTAAGTAAACTCAGTAGATTGTATATGTAATTACATATATGTTAATATGTATGTGTAACAAGAGGTTATGAAGTTGAAAGGTGGGGTGGACATGGGAGGAACTGTGAAGCCAGGGGGCTTGGAAATACAGTACTCATGAAAGTATCAAAAATATAAAGACTTTAAAAATGGTTACTCTTAATCAGGGACTTGCATGGTAGTTAGTGGCTAAGAGTAATTCCTGTTCTTGCAAAAGGCTCAGTCAGGTTCAGTTCCCAGAGCCCACATGGAGGCTCACAATCATCTCTAACTCCAGTTCCAGGAGAAGATCCAACACTTTCTTCTAGTCTCTGCTGGTACTGCAATACGCCATGTACATACATATACACACACATACACACACATATGTAGAACACATACATAAAAATAAGTCACTTTTGTAAGTTTGAACTGACAATGAAATTATAAGAAAAATCATTTAACAGGAACCAGGAAAGGGTAAAGAAAGTGATAGTCGGGGCTAGAGAGGTGGCTCAGTGGTTAAGAGCACTGGCTGTTCTTCCAGAGCACCTGAGTTCAGTTCGCAGCAACCACATGGTGGCTCATAACTATCTGTAGTGAGATCTGGTGCCCTCTTCTGGTGTGCAGCCCACATGTAGGCAGAACACTATATACATAATAAATAAATAAATATAAAAGTCATAGTCATATGAATAACATTTTCCTAAATATGAAAACAGCATCAAAATTTTTATCTACATGCATGTACATGTTAATTCTTTTATTTAAGCTGAGAAATACGGCATTGAGAGTGGATTTTATATAATATTTTAAAGTTGGGGAATTATTTACATACAGAATTTTTTAAAGTATACAATTTAATAAGTATACATATCAAATATTAAATATGATGCAATTTTCTCAGTCCCAGAGTTTCCTGGGGCTTACTTGGAATCCATTGCTTTTCTACTTTCATGTTTAGAGCTCAATGCTTCAAGATGTCAACAGTGCACTGCTCTACTCAGCATGGGTTTGCTATTTGAGATGTTGCATGTTGTTGCATGTATTAATAGTTTGTTCCTGTGTTATAAATTTAGGAGCAAGATCCCATTTGTTTATATCTAAACATTGTTGACCCTTGCTGGTAAACATTTAGAGCTGCTTCCGGTTTAGGGCTGCTATAAACATACTTATACGTCTTATATGCGTGTGTATGAAACTGCATATATATTTACATGGAAATAAATGCACATACATGGGGAGGCAGACAGACCCAAGACTTTCCCAGAAGCCCTAAAGAAAGAACAAAGGGGACTTTAGTTCTGTGTCTTTGTCCAAGAAAGCACTTGGCAGAGCTGGAAACAATGCCTCAGAGTCAAGGGTGCAGTTTCCAGGGACCCGATCTTCTCTCGGTTGTGTTACCAATACATGAGCAGCTTCACTGAGGTATCCTGTATTCTTTGCCAGCATTGTCTGACTTAGCTCTACTGATCTAGCGAATAGTATATTGTGGAATATTCCTTTACATTATATCATTGTGATAGGTTTAATAAAGAAGCTGACTAGCCAATAGCTAGACAGGATAAGGTTAGATGGGAGAACCATGCTAAGGACACAGGGAAAAAGAAGGATGGAGAAGGAGTCACCAGCCAGATACAAAAAAAGAAGCAGGAGGTGCAGATGAAAGAGAAGTTAATGCCAAATGACAAGATGTAGATTAATGTAAATGGGTTATTTTAAGTTGTAAGAGTTAGGTAGCAATTAGGCTGAGCTATTGGCAAAGCATTTATAATTAAAATTAAGCCTCTTTGTGGTTATTTGAAAGTGGTTGCCAAGACATAGAAACTCTGCCTACATATGGTGTTCCAAAATAAGACCTTACAAAGCTATAAGCACCTTTCTTCAGGTAGGCTCAATGCTAGCAGCAAACAGAGATACAGCTCCATTAAGAGGCAGCTTCCTAGTTCAGTGTTAGTGGCAAACAGGTGCCTCTCTTTTAAGAGGCCCTGCTACCAGACAATTAAATTGGGTTTATGAGCAGTGGTGGTGTACTACTTGGTGGCAGCATGAACCCAACAACATTCCCAGAGCCTGGGTGGTAAATGTGGCTCCTGCTGGTGCCTCCACCATAAAACTAGGCTATCAGGGAATGAAGAGGGGAGGAGCTAGGTGCCAACTGCCATGCACTGGTGCCATTCACTAAGCTGAGCAATGCCTGTAACTAACATAGCAGCTTAAGATTCGTCTCACATGATCAAAAAACCAATACAAATGCTCAGTAAAGATCCAGACCACAAACAAACTCTAAACAGGTTACAGAGTGTTTAAAAATATACATAGGCTTAGAAAAGAAAAGAGAAAGGTTAGAGAGATTTTAAAATTATTAAGAATAATAAAGTCCTTAAAAGGAATAAAGTAAAAAAATAATAAGCCATGCAAAATTGGAAAATCAGACTCTAGATTCTCTATGTTATTGTGTTGTCTTTAAATTTTTTGATTGCTAATGAAGAAACAACAGCTGCTGAAACACATTGGATTTTTTTAAATGCTGGATTAAACCATTCTATATATTTTGTAAATGTCTTAACTTCAAAATGGAAATCAAAAGATGTATTATTTTTGGGAAGAGATTATGCTTTTATTTCCACAGGAAATGAGAGGCTAAGGATTCATTCCAGGTTGATATGGATCAGATTTGCTTGGGGAAGGCAACCTAAAATCTTGACTACCAACATAAAGAAATAAACCTTAAAAAAACTAAAAAACACATAATGTAAATTTTATCTGCTCAAATATAAAACAAAAAAAATCATCTTTAACTGACTTGTGCACACCATATATTCCATACTTGTTATGTATGTTACCTTTAAGAGTTTATGTATTTTCAGAACAAGGAGACCAGACACCAATAAAAATGGATGGCCCAGGTGATTCAGCATCTCTATTACAATTTCCTCAGAATTCTGCATGTAAAACAGCTTCAAAGCTGCTGGCTGAGACGACCCAGCCTCACAAACTACTCCAGCCAAGACTTAACCATTATCCTGATTTTCTCAAGGTTCCCATAAAGATGCCAGTACCCCTAGACAACAAGAAGCAGTCTAAGGAAAGCAACACTCACATTTCCAAAGGTTGGATTATGTATGTTTGTCATTGTTTAGGGAGGGTTGTTGGTTATAAGTTATTATTGGTCATAGTCAAAAATAATTTAAACAAAAAAGTAAATTCAAGGACCTCTTTTTAGAGGAAAAAAGGGGGGATATGATAAAGGAATGATAGGGGAAAAGAGTAGACTATAGAATCTACTTTAATCCAAAAAACAACTATTAATATTTTACATTGATATGTATTTTGGTTTATTTAAAATTTAAAGTTAATTTTATTATACTGTATCTGGTTCTACTCTTGTTTGGGGTACCATTTTATGCACCTCATTTAAAATGTAATATATAATTAAGAAATACAGATTAATAGTCATCTATAATAGTCAA
>LOEQ01001970.1:197058-208594 GCA_001685075.1 Bramus lutescens | reverse complement strand
AAGAAGAAGAAGAAGAAGAAGAAGAAGAAGAAGAAGAAGAAGAAGAAGATCACAATGAGCTCCAGGCTAACCTTTGAGTTTAGGAATTTGCCTACTACACACTGGGTGAGTTCTGTGACTGGAGGGGACAGAGAGGGGACAGAGAGAAGCGCTGGTAAGTAGAGATCCTGCTGAGGGCCTCAGGCAGAGAAGCAAGGGAGATGCAGGAACTATAGCTTCAATGGCTGTGGTCAAGAGAAGAATTTGGGGCTCTCAGTTCCTGGGGTCTTTTGACGGGGACTGTCAAAGCCATCCAAGTCTGGTGAATGACCAAATAGACTCTCAGAAGCAGAGTCCCCATCTTGCCTGCATCAGCATAAAGAACCCAGAGACTGTAGGGCACTTCTGGGTAGACAGGAGAGGCCTTGTCCCCCGTGTCACCTTTGATCATCGGCCTTCTCTTGCAAGCAATTAATGCATAATCACCAGTAAACCAGAGTGTCTGCGAGAGTCAAAACCGGGAAAATATTTTCTGATTTGCCTTTGAGTCTCAGGAGAATTCCAGCGCCGACTAGCCTGCAGATCTTGCTATAATTACCTGCGTTCCTCTTTCATGGTTTGTAATAGATCCTTCAGAGACTGCCTCGCCCACGCTCGCCCCTAACTATGAGGACCACACAGCGGGGACCTCAAAAGCATCTTGGAGAATTCTGAGGCCATGAGAGGCTGGTCTGTAAAGGCAGACGATCTGGGTTTTGTAAACACAGTAGAAAAATATCCCTGTGGGTTTTCTGGAGTGGGGGTGGGGAAGCCTCACAGATACAGTCCACCTAAGGTAGATCTCAACATGTGGGTCTTGACTCCTGGCTCTTGTGTGTGTGGGGGTCACATATCAATATTTACCGGCATATCCGATATTTACGATTCATAACAGTAGCAAAATTACAGTTATAAATCAGCAACAAAATAATGTTACGGGTGGGGGTCACCACAACATGATGAACTGTATTAAAGGGTTACAGCATTCAGAAGGTTGAGAATCACTGTTCTAGAGGGTCTTCCTTGACACATATTCCAAGGTCCTGACTTCAACAAGCTTATGATAGGCCCAGTCCCTGGGCCTGCCCATAACAGGCCAAAAGGTTACTGCAGGGTCATATGGTACATTGTTTCATCATTTTTTTTAATTCATGTTGCTTTACTGAACAAAGTTTTGTCTCTGTCCCAAGTCTGCCTAGATGTGAAATGAAGCTCTAATCTTTGATGTCTCTTAATGATCCCAGTAACATTTTAATTCTTCTCTAATTTCATTTTTTAAAAAGAATTTTATTTTTTAATTTATTTAATTATATTGTGTGCACACTCATGCATGTGTGGAGGGCAGGGGACATGAGTGGCTTCCCTCCTTCTACCTTGTGGATTCTGAGGATTGAACTCAGGTGCGCAGGCTTGGCAGCGTGTGCTTTTATTGACCCATCCCACCAAGCCCCATCATTTGTAAAGAGTGACTTTGCCGGGTTTGGGCCTGCTCCTGGGATTTGGGCTTAACTTTACCATTGTAAAAATCTATTTCTATCAAAGAGGCGAACCAACCACAGCCCTTCATTTATTTTTTAACTTCCTTTTTACTTACTCTTTGTGTCTTTCACATCATGCATCTCCATGCCATTCATTACCCCCTTCCTATCCTCCCTTGCAGCCGCCCCCCCCCAATAAAATAAAATTTAAGAGGGGGGAAAAGAAAAAAGAAAAATGAGCAATTTTGTCATGGAAGCTGTAGTGTGACTGACTCGGAGAGTCATGCAGTAAACCCCTTTGCCCATATATCTTTACTTGCGAGTAAGTGTCCATTGCAAAGAGTCTGGTCTGGTTTGAGGCCTCTGGTTTCTCACTATCGATACTGGGCCCTCACTGGGACTCTTGTTGGATAGCCTGCTGTTGCCCTGTGTTGTGGAGACCCTGCAGCTTAGGATCTGCAGGACAGGCCCCCTCACATGCTCCTATACAGATCATAGATGGGGTGGATGTTGGGGTGGCCACCATACTCAGGTTCTGGGCCTGGGTGGTTGCAGGGTTGGTCAGCCTGCCAGTTCTCCCCTGTCCTCACCACAAGGGTGAGTCCTCTCTTGCATTTCCCAGGCTAGTGCACCCCTTGCAGTGATGAGCAAAGGGTGGGGCTGGCTTTCCTACTTTCATGCTCTCAGGATCGGCTGTCCTGCACCTGCACCATCAGGACCAGCTCTACTGGGATGCCCAGGCAAGATGCAAGGGCCACTCTCTTAAGTGCTGCAGCTGGCGAGGGGCAGGGACAGCTCTCCCACTCTTACTACTGCAAGCCAAGCAATCCCATCTGCCTCAGGCATAGAGGAGGGAGAGCATCTCTCCTGTCCATGGCGCCATAAGGCGGATGAGACGTGAGAGCAGATCTCTCACACTCACGTTCTCTGTGGGTGCACTCACACCCTGTTAACAGGGTCAGCTCTGCCATGCTGCTTGGAAGGAGGTGCAGCTGGGAAGGGGGAAGATCAGGTCCCTTGCCAGTTGGAGATGGTAAGGGTGAATGGGGAGGGCATCTTTCCCTTGCTCCCACCACCACACCTTAGATGAGAGAGGCGGTATCAGCTATGACTCTTCAGGGCCGGCTCGCACACATCCCTGTCTATAGGGTCAACTTTACTATGCTGCCCAGGGAAGGTACAGGGTCTGTTCTCCTGAGTGTGGCAAATGATGAAGGGTTGGGTCAGGTTGCCCACCTGCTGCAGGGGTGAGACGAGGAGGGCACCTTTCCCTCACCCATGCCATTACAACCTGTTCTTCTATGTTCACGTTCTCAGGCCCAGCACCACCCATGTCCCTGAGAACAGGGTCAGCTCTGTTGTGCTGCTCAGGTGAGGTGTAGGACCCTCTCTCCTGAGTGCTTCAGCCAGTGAGGGGTAGGACCAGTGCTCCCTAGTGTTGCAGCCAGTGAGGGGTGGGGCCAACTCTGTATAGTCCTAGCCTCTCGGTCTTTGGTGCATTGGACATCAGCACAAACCGTGGCTGCACTAGGGCCGTGAACCCAGTCATGGGCCCCAGGCCCAGACATCACCATGGCCCTGAGTGATGGTGGGTGATCAAGCCACCCACCTCAGCCAGGTCTTCACCTTTTTCACCTCTTCAGATATTCCTCTGTCCGCAGGGCATGAACCATTCTCTCATATCATGCCGTACAGTTGCTCACTATAATAGTGTCTGTCTGCCGGCACCACAGGTGTTGGGTGGGCCGTGTTTTCTCCATGGAGCCTGGAGCAGTTCACTCCAGGCCTGTGTGTAGGTCTCCTTGTCCTGCTCAGTCCATCACGGCACTGGGCATGACTACTCTTCTTTATCACGGGGAGATCATAAGAGTGCCTAACGCTGAACCGGGGTTGGGGTGGAGGTGGTGGCTCCTGGTTCTGGTCCAGATCCGTTGTTGGAGTCCTCTCACCGGCCAGGGCTAGAGACCTCAGGGTGCATTTAGTTGAGTCAGCCTGTCCCAGCTGCATGGTGTGGGCGGAGCTGTTGCTAGAGTCCACTCGTGTAGCCCTTTCTTTTTTTAGACCATGTGTCTTATGTTTCCCAGAGACCTTCCTGAGCTCCCAAGAGGACAGCAACAAGAATCCCGTCAAGCAGTGTATCCATCCTGGAGCAAACATGGAGCTGGCAATACAGGGAGCCAATGCTGTCGGGCCAGAGGCGAGACCCCGGGGAACCCTGACTCCGTTCCTGACATCGCTGGGGAGACAGCGCCAGCACTGGAAAACATTTTTTTCTCTCTTGAAAGACTGCAAAAGGCTGTAAGGAAGCAGCAACTGAATAATATTTAGAGGCTCCTATAAAAAGGAATGTATAGGAATTATGAAAACAATATCCACTTGCTCTCTCAAGGCTATCTGACAAGTGTGTAGATGTGGATGCATGTTCAAATATGAGTGGGCACACATGTTGATGCCCAGTGTCTCCCTAGATTGCCCCATGTTTTTTGAGGCAGATTCTTTATATGAACCTGCTTACTGATTCTGGCTCGACTATCTCGGTTGCTCACCCTGGGTGTAGACTGTCTCTGCCTCCCAACTATTGAAATTACAGGTGACCACTACGTTTACCCATCTTGTACCTGGGTGCTGAGAGCCCAAACTCTGGTCCCTGCCCTTAGGCAGGAAGCACTGTCCCCATAGAGTCATTTACCCCAGTCCCTCAGGGCTATTGTACGTGTAGGTGCTGGAGCGGGTGCTGGGAAGAAACAAACTCTAGAGCCATGTAGCCTCGAGTTCAAATCTCACCTCTGATGTTTAGTATGTAGCTTACATGTACCCCAGACCTCAGCTTCTTTTTTAACAAATAGGGACAGTGATTTTTCCCCTTACCAGGAGGGTTAATATAATTGTTTTGGATCCAGGTTAAAAAAATAATCAGCTAAAATAAAGCTTGACTTATTGTAAGAGGCCAGTAGTTAAGATATTTGTAGCTCCTGCTGATACTGAATAAAAACACAGCTGTAAAGCAGAATGGTTTGGAGGGAGGTATCAAGATGCTTTCCTCTGAGCTAGAGAAGCCTGGTCATGAGTTAGACATAGAGATCAACAAAACACAGCCGTCAGTGTTGGCTGGCCATTCCTCTCACATTCCTTACTGTTGTCTCTATCGGAGACAACAGTAAGCAGTCATTTACCAGCCTCACAGGCATCAGTGGGTTCTACAAGGTGGAGAGATGTGGGTAGGGCCCTTTCCTGATAATGATGACCCAGCCACACTTCTTCCCTGGACCCATGTATGGGGCTGACACAGCTGTATCATAGCCACCAAGAAATAAGCTGCTGTGGTTGGGGTGTCAGGGATGCTAAGAACATCTTAGGTTCTTACTGCATACGGAGTGACTGTGCTAGCCCAGGCTGCCTATATCCAGATTGCTCAGTTTTATAAAGAAATACCTCGCTTTTTTTTTGAGACTTAAGATGTGTTTTTAATTGTTTACTGCTGAAAAAAATCAGCCATCTAAGAGTGAGCTTTGTGCTAAGTTTCTAAATGCTTTGCTAGTTGAGCAGCAAAAAACCTAGTCGCTTTGACCATCTCTCTCAGGAGTACAAGGGTGCAGCCATTAAAGCAATCCTAAATGCTGTAATTAATGAACATATCCCAGGAGTGCGCATGACATGCATGGAATTCACATGGTAGCTTGTAAAGGGGGGGGGGTTCCTTTACATAAAGTCTTGACCATTAATGTGCACGACGATACCACAACCCCATGGGCTCTAGCGTCAGAGACTCTGGCTCCCAGTCCTCCAGTGAGGTCAACATATCACATGAGGTCAACTTGTCACACACCAGTCTCTGTGAGCCACGTAGAGCCACCTGAAGCCATCCTCATCCACACATGGCAAAGCCTGTCTTCTAGGTCACTGGCTTCTCCAAAAGACACAGGCTTGAAAGGTGCAAAATCTTTACAGGCAGTTTGGCCCCACCCTCCTATTCTAATTCAACATAATCACTGCATAACAACCACAACAGGTTATTCAGCCCCATAAAACACCAAATTTATCTGTATCTCACGCTGCTATACGTTGTGCAAGCTTCTGCTTCAGTTTTGCACAGCTCATGGCCGGGATCCACATCATTCAATTTGCTGTAGGGAGCAGAAACATCAGCACTTTTGTGGCGCTGGTTTATTTTGCTCACTCAGTTTGTCATGACAGAAAGATGACAAGATGATATAAAGCCCACTGGCTAAGCCTGGCACGCTCACATGTGGGTGGACCCGAGCTGTCATGACAACAGCACAGCTAGCTAACCCCTCAGCTTTTGAAATGCCACTCTCATGATGTGGTAGAATAAAAACTACTCATGGGGCTGACCTAACATGTTTTCCTTTAACGTTGCATTTTGTGGTTATAACAAGAATTTTTTTATTATCTCACAGTTCAGTGTGTGTGTGTAAAATGTATTTTGACCACACCTTCCCACATTAACGCCTCTTATCCACTCCTCTGACCTTCAGAGACTAGAGACGGGGGTCTCTCACTAAACATGAAACAGATCGACTTGGTTAGGCTGACTGGCTAGTGAGCCTATAGCCTACTCAGTGCTGGGATTACAGATATACCCCACCTTGCTTAGATTTTACCCAGATGTGAGAATCCAAACTCAGGAGCTCACATTCGTATGGCAGGCGTTTTACCAGCCAAGTCTTCATCCCAGGCTCTAGATGTTTTCTAATTTTCAAATGTTTAAAAATTAAAATATAATCATATAATTTCTCTTTTCTCTCTCCTTCCACTAACTCCTTCCATATATACCATCTCAGATTCTTCACTTTTAATTATTACTGTTGCGTATAAAAAATAAATATGTATAAATACAATCTGCAGAGTTGCTTTAGTGTTGCTGTATGTGTATGGATGACCACTTTATATGTGATAACCAATTAAAGGATTCATCCCTGGGAAAGACTAACTCTTCCTCTCTCAACATCATTAATGGCTTGTAGCTTTTTGTCTGAGGGTGGGGCCCTGTGAGATTTCTCTCATCTGTACTGGCATGTCAACTGCTGCCATTGTTTAGGTCTCTTGTCAGCAGGTATGTTGTCGAGATTTCACGGGTGGGGTTTCCCTATCACATCCAGAAGACACAACTTCACAGCAGACTTCCTGTTCCTTTAGCTCACACAATCTTTCCAGTTTCTCTACCATGATGGACCTTGAACCTTAGGTTGTAGGAGTTGTTTTGTGTGTATGTATGTTTGTGCAGCGCATGCACGCGTGGTGCCTGAGGACGATGCTGGATCCCCTGGAACTCAAGTTAAGGGCAGTTGTAAACTCAAACCCAGGTCCTCTGAAGAGTGGTCAGTGATCCTAACCACTGAGCAACCTCTCCATCCCTTTATTTAACTTCCTAGTGCCTTCACAGTATCTGAAGTTTCTGTTAGTATTCCTTACGTACTTAAATTTCTATTACAGCTATTAAATAAGATATTTATCCTCATAAACTGAGTGTTCATAAATAGTCAAAGGATTTTCATTTTCTTTGCTCACTTTAGGCCTTACCAAATGTTGTATGAGCAAATATATTGGTTTATCAACGAAGCTTCCATGCCAGCAACACTAAGCAATAGAAAGCTGATCTATTTGTCATTGCTAAACTGTATTCTCAGGTATGTACTTGCAGTAATGGGTTAATTCTTTTACCAACTCACATTTGTAAAAATAAAGCTAGATGTTGCACTATGAACCCACACTAGTTTATGGTAATGTGACCCCACACTGAAACTTTAGGTTTTTCTAGGGACTATAAATGATGTCTTTAAATGTTCCTAAATCTACTGTAGAAATGCTAATGACACGGCTTTGAAAAGTCTTTCAGATTATAAATTCAACATTTATCTCTTCCCTTTCCCCTCTCCAAAGCCTCCCATATACCCCTGTAGCCCCAAAATAATCACACAGAAACCGTATTATTTGCAATACTGTTTGGCCAATAGCTTAAGTGTATTTCTGGCTAATTCATGTCTTAAATTAACCCATCTCCATAAATCTGTGTATCGCCACGAGGATGTGGCTTACCAGATAAAGTTCTGGCATTTGTCTCTGGCGGGGCTACATTGCTCCTCCTGACTCCACCTTCAGTTTAGTTTTCCCCACCTAAGTTCTGCCTTGCTATAGGCCAAAGTAGTTTCTTTATTCATTAACCAATAAAAGCAACACATAGACAGAAGGACTGCCCACATCATACCCCTCCCTGTTTTTCTTCAAATTCGTGGTGTTTTTCTTCACTACTTGTTACTGCCTGCATTTATATATATATATATATTTTTATGCACATATATTTTCAGGGCTGATCATTTGTCAGTGAACAACCAATTGGCATGCTCTTCCCTGGAGAAACCGCATTTCCCACTCCCAGCTTTCCTCGGTTGCCTCTAGTCCTTTGTATGGTGCAGGGCTGAAGCCTGTGCACTTTTCCTCACCCACACTGGCATGTTCCTTGATGTCATCCTTCTTCAGCTCATGTTTGGCAGCCATGTTGATGAGACTTTATGGGTGTGGCTTTTGATATTCCTAGGAGACTCAGTCTCACAGCAAACTTCCTGATCCCCTGGCTCTTACACTCTTTCTACCCTATCTTCAGCAATGTTCCCTGAACCTTCATTGCTGGAGTGTTTGGGAGATGTAGCCATTGGGACTGGGCTCCACAACTCAGCATTTTGATTGGTTGTGGTTTTCTGTACTGGTCCATATCTGTTGCAGAGAGAAGTTTTCTTGATGAGGGGTGGAGACTACACTTGTCTGTGGGTAGAAGGGCAAATGTTCAGATTGCTGTTAGGGACTATGCTAGTGTAGGTAATTAGTGGCTGTGCTAATCTCATGGTAGTCCATTGGCATACTCCTTCCATTTCTCAGCAAGGCCTCATGATCTCTCACACCTGCCACATTTCTTTGCTTTTCCATAGTTCAAAGCAGCCATTTTGTGTCTCCCTTCATATCACCCTTACCTCGCTTTCTCCTGGTGACAATGCTTTATGCTTCACCAAGAAAACCAAAGCCACCAAAAGGTTTCTCCCATCATGTCATACACTCCAACCCCACCATGCCACATGTCCTCGCCAAAGACCAACCACCTTCCAGCTATGATCGCCACCGTCCTTTCAGAGACTTTATTTCTCAGAGTATCCTTCCTCGTCAGCACTGCCTACCTTACTTCCTCTACCAGAGTGTGATCTTCTGTCTTCCACATTAAATACAAAAAGGAAGAAACAAAACCTCCCTTGGCTTCATTTTCCTACCCAGACTCTTACCCTCCCTACCACCCTTCACTATAGGACCCTAAAGCAGATGATTATTGCTGTTGCCTCTGTTTGTCTCAGACTATCTCCATAGCTCACGCTTGCTGGTTCCTGTGACACTGTCCTAGTGTGACAGAACCTGCTAAATGCTCCATGTACTTGTCAGCTTCACCTCTCAGCAGAGTTGGCCACAACCTCCTTTTACACACCATCACTGTCTTGCTACTGTCCCCCATTCATTGATTGTCCAGATTCACAAAATCTTTTTGATTTCTAGGGCACCCCATATGTCTCCTCTTCTCTAAGTAGGCTCACCCAGTGTGTTGGATAGTCTCGTATCACCTTGATATAAGCTCTAGTCAATCTGAGAGGAGAGGACCTCAAATAAGAAAATGTCTCTTTAAGATGGCACTGTAGGCAAGCCTGTAGGGCATCTTCTTAATTAGTGATTGATGTGGGAGGGCACAACCCACAATGGGTTGTGCCACCTCTGGACTGGTGGTCCTGGGTTCTTTAGGAAAGCAGACTGAGGAAGTCATGAGGAGCAAGCTAGTAAGCAGCCCCCCTGCACTGCCTCTACATCAGCTCCTGCCTCCAAGTTTCTGTCCTGCTAGAGTTCTCATCCTGATTTCCTTTGAAAATGGACTGTGATGTAGAAGAGTAATTTAAATAAACCCTTTCCTCTCCAACTTGCTTTGATCATGGTGTCTCATCACAGCAATAGTAATCCTGACTAAAACACCCAGTGACATGGTTTTCAGTATTACACACATACCTGCCATTCCCTTTTCCTTTGCACCAACTTTTTGGGTTCTTCAGTACCTGGATCTTAAGCAAACATTACAAACTTAAAATCTAAACTCATGGTTTTCCCTCCCAAAATTTCTCCACCAGTCTTCCCTGTCTCAATAAGTATATTATAGGGATGGAAAGGGGGTGATTTCCTCAGGGCATATATAACCAAAGGTAGCTTTCTGAGAAAATCATGTTTATTTGATCATTGTTTTATGAGACATGGGAGCTTTAGACTAAAGACCCAAAGATCCAGGACAAACTATCCTGTACTTAGCTTGGATGAAGCTTGGCTAACTATGTGCTTATGTATGGAGGTGCCCTCAGAAACCAGAGGTATCAGATCTCCTGGAACTGGAGCAATAAACTGTTGTGAGCCACCAATCAAACATGCGTCCTCTGAAAGATCAATATATACCCTTAACCATGAAGCATCTCTCCAGTCCCACCATCCTTCTTTCTCTTTCTCTTCTAATACAATATTTTTATTGATTCTTTGGGAATTTCACATCATGCATCTCATCACACCCATTTCGCAGACCTTCCATGTCTACCCTCCAAAAAGATAAAAAAAAATAAAATTTGAAATAAAAAGAAAAGAAGTCCACTTTGTAATGTCTATAGACTCACTGGAGCATGGTCAAACTCTCAGTGACCTGCCCCTTAAATAGAACTGTGTCCTTCCCCTCCCGAGCTCCCAGCAGAAGCCATCAGTTGTGAAGAGTTGCACTTCACCATCCTTATCACACCTTTTAAGAGTGCTCTCCAAGGGCTTCCTGCTCAGGCTGGTACTTTTGTGGGGTGGGGAGTAAGAGGGTAGAGCTTGTCACAAAAGCCCTCTATGTCCCTCTTTCTCAACTGTGTATCTGCAGTCATTGATGTCACTGTAAAAGTAGCTTCCTTTCTCTACAGTTAGCTTAAGCACAGACCTTGGGCTTCCACGTGGTTTCTGACAACAGCACAGACCATGGACACAGCCCTTGGCTGTGATAGAATCACGGGTCCAGAAAAGGCCCTCGAAGGGAGCCTGACCATGGACATCAACATGACTTTTGGAGAGAGGGCAGGCCACTCATATCAATTGCCCACCCCCCTATGACAACATGACCTATGGACATCAGAATGTCAACATGGCTTTAGGTGACAGTCCAGACCACAGACATTGCATGACCCTTGGTGGCAGCACCAGTCCAGACTTCACCACGGCTTCATACCATCCTTTTCTTAACATAATAAATAGAAGAGAAAAGTGCTCTCTTACAGTTGAATTGCAAATAGTAAGAACAGAAGGAATAATGGGTTTAGAAATGCATCAATCATATTTTTAATAAAAAAGTAAAAGTAAATATCTGATGAGCAGCAGGATGCTTACCTACACAAAGAAATTCCTCATAAATTGCATGTTCTTTACAAAACAAAAGACAGATGCCTTACAAAAGAGAGACCTGGAAAACATTACCTCAACAAACTGATCACAGCTCTCATCACTAGCACAAGGACAAGCCAAATCAAATGCTTCCTGTACCATGTGCTGATGTGGATATAGCAATACTCAGGTAGGGCCAAAAAACACAACCCAAGGGACTGGTTTAGCACATTGGCTGCTCTTCCAGAAGACATAGGTTTGATTTCTACGACCCACGTGGTAGCTAACAACTGCCTGTCACTTCTAGGGGATCTGAATCCTCCTCTAGCCTCCAAGGGCACCAGACATGTACATGGTACACAGACCATGTGCAGGCAAAACACCTTTACACATAAAATAATAAAATAAAAGTTAAATATTGGATGGGATAATAGATTAATGAGAGCTTACTCACACTAATAATAATAATAGTAATAGAGTGAATACTTGTGAGCCATTATTTATAGGCAATTTACATTGCTATAGATTTTTGTATGTTGATACAAACTTAAATTATATTGAATATGTTCTTATTTTCATCTACAATATTTGTATACCTAGGCAAA
>LOEQ01001970.1:178529-191625 GCA_001685075.1 Bramus lutescens | reverse complement strand
AGTGGCTGTCCACCAGACAGACAGACCACTGTCCACAACATACACACAGTGGCCGTCCACCAGACAGACAGACCACCGTCCACAACATACACACAATGAAAAACAGTCTACTAGGCAGACCACTATCACCCCACACACATAGCAACAATTCACTAGGTATTGTCTTTCACTTCACATATGCACAGCGAGTAACAGCCTATGAGGCAGACCATTGTCCTACAAACACACACAGTGAGTAGCAGCCAACCAGGCACTGACTTCACTTCTTTACATCCACACTGAATAACAGTCTACCAGGCAGAAAACTGCCAAACACCCACCCACCCCACATAGAATAACTGTCTACCAAACAGACCCACAGTGAGGCTGATCCCTGCTCCCCCACAGTGATATGAAACTTGAGTTCACCCTAAGTTTTACTGTAAAAAGAACCTTTGGACATATGCAACCACATAGAGATTTCCCTGCAGTTACTCTAGATAAGTACACAAGATAAGGCTGAGTACCCTTTCCCCATCCCTAGAACTAGCTGTCCCTATGCAAAATGGCTAGGTGCTTTAGTTAGGTGACTGTGGACAGAAGGGCTCACTCTTGCTTTTTAATCTCCAAAGATTGCTTTAAGAAGAAACCAGAGGGGCTAGAGAAGTGACTCTAAAGTTGGTGACATTTGATGCTCTTTCTGAACTCAGTTCCTAGCACCTATGTGAATTGCTTACAAACGGAAGATAGTCTGATGGCTTCATCACACATAAATAAAGATGAATCTGAATAAGAGGAAAGAAAAACAAAAAAACAAATGCCAAGTTTCGGAGAGGTGGAAGATTAGTGACTTTTCAGTCATCTGAGGTCAAGATAGATGATGTAAAGTATGCATTATACAAACACAAGCAAACTCACTAAAACTGTTTTTTGCAAAGGTACTTGACACCTTCTTCCTCTGCCCCCACATGCATCTTCACTTGCATTTCTCTCTTTCTCACATAAAATGTGATAGAAAAATGAACATGGCCTCTGATATTCTAAAATTTAAAAAATGAAATGTTTATTTACTCTCCATGGGAACTGTGAGCCTTAGTAAACCTTCTGTGGAAAAACTGTACTCTGAGATCAGTAGTAAACTAGACCAATTCACCAACAGGTAGCCATTTCTTTCCAGAAAATGAAGTGATTAATTTAAAAAAATAGAAACATTTCTCTAGCCCCTGCTTCCTAGATCCCCTTCTTCTTTTGTGTTTAATTTTCTCAAAGTACTTTTTGGAGGTGAAGACCTATTTTGGACCCTTCTCTCTTGCCCTGCAACAACCAACCCTTTAAGGGAGTTTTTTGTTTTAATCCTGCCTCTTTAGAGCTCGTTTTCTTTGGTTCTGTCTTCTGAGAGCCCACTGAACATCTCACATTTCTTATATTAATATAGGGCAGTATTAATTATATTAAATTGTCTAATTCTGTCAACTTGAATGAAACAATGTTGTCTTTTAGTTTCTGTGCTGTGTGCATCACGATGAAAAACCTTACACCTTATTGTTGGTCAAGAAGGGAAGTCAGGATGGAAGTCAAGGCAAGAACAGAAGCAGAGATCTTGGAGGAGTGCTGCTCGCTGGCCTTACTTGCCCCATGGCCTGCTCAGCCTGCTTTCTTTCTTTCTTTCTTTCTTTCTTTCTTTCTTTCTTTCTTTCTTTCTTTCTTTCTNTCTCTCTCTCTCTCTCTCTCTCGCTTTTCTTTCTTCAAGATAGGGTTTCTCTGTAGCTTTGGAGTATGTCCTAGAACTAGCTCTTGTGACCAGGCTGGCCTTGAAGTCACAGAGATCCGCCTGCCTCTGCCTCCTGAGTGCTGGGATTAAAGGGATGTGCCACCACTGCTCGGCTTCAGCATGCTTTCTTGTACAACCCAGGACCACCTACCCAGGGGTGGCACTGCCCACTGTGGGCTGGGTCTTCGCACAGTAATCACTAATCAAGAAAATGCCCTTCAAGTCAAACCTACACAGAATTGGACGGGGCCTTTTCTCAACTGAGGTTTTTCTTCCCTGTTAACTCTAGCTTGTATCAGGTTGGCAAAAAAAAAAAAAATCAATTAGGACACATTCTACCAACTAAATGTTTCAGGTGGCCACTTACCTGTAATTTAGCATTAAAACATGAGCTAGATTTTGGGAACCTATTCTCTTTGGATGGATACATTGCTCAGCCTGGATATAGTAGGGAGGGCCTTGGACCTTTCCCAAAGCAATGTGCCTTACCCTCTCTGGGGAGTGGATAGGGGGTGGGGTGGGGGTGTAAGTGGAGGGAATGGGAGGAGGGGAGGGAGTGGGATCTTGGATTGGTATGTATAATGAAACAAGATATTTTTATTTATTTTAAAAAAATAAATAAAAACATGAGCTATAAGATAAAACTAAATGAATTTTATGGAGAGAAAATGCACTTATTTATAGTAGTTAGCCCTGTTTCTTAGTCCTTGATTCTCCTCCTCTTGTCTGCCCTGCCCACACAGCCAGGCCCTTAACTCTGAATGGCTGAGGAAAAGACGTAGTTGTCATTTTCGTAACTACATGTGCCACACAATGCAATTGTACAGAGTTTACAAGGAGACCCCCCCATCATGTTCTGGTCAGCCATAGCTCTGCTGTGTAGAAACCAGCAGCAGATGTGATCGTTCCCATGAGCCTCTGTTTAACACAGCATCAAGGGACCAAAGAGAAAAATCATCGGACTTACAACTTAACTGTTTCCAGCACCAATTTCACACTGGTCCAGCATTAAAGAAAGGACAGGAATCACTTAGGAAGCTGGCTAACAACAAACAGTGCTGTTTGAGACTGACCCAAGTTCCCCCACTTGCTTTTAAGCCCTGCCAGTATCATGAAGTCCTCAAAGAGGTCTACACAGTGGTCTGAGCTCTTGTTTTGTCTTTTTTTTTTTAATTTATTATACATCCTGACCTCAACCTCAATTTCCCCTCCCTTCTCTTCTACCAGCCCCTCCCCTCACCCCTTCTGTTCCTACCTCCAAATCCACTCCTCCTCTTTCTGTTCAGGAAAGGGTAGGTCTCCTATGGGTATCAACAAAACATGGCATATGAAGTTGCAGTAAGAATAAGCACCTCCCCCTGTGTTGAGGCAGGGCAGGGTGATCCGGTATGAGGAGTATGGTCCCAGATGCTAGTAAGAGAGTCAGAGACAGTCCCTGCCCCTACTATTGGGAGTCCCCCAAGAAGATCAAGCTGCACAACTGTAAACATGCATGCAGAGTGCCTAGGTCAGTCTTGTGCAGGCTCCTTGGTTGTTGGTTCAGGCTCTGTGAGCCTCTACTAATCCAGGTTAGTTGATTCTGTGGGTTTTCTTGTGGTGTCTTTGATCCCTCCGGCTCCTAGTATCCTTTCTCCCTATTTTCATCAGGATTCCCGAACTCTGCCAAACGTCTGGCTGTGGGTCTGCATGTGTTTCTATCAGTTGCTGGATGACGCCTCTCTGATGACACTTGGGCTCAGCACCAGTCTGGTCAGAGGAGATGGCCAGTTCAGGCTCCATATCTGCTGTTGTTAGGAGTCTTACCTGGATCATCCTTGTAGATTCCTGGGAGATTCTCTCTACCAGGTTTTTACCTGGCTCTGAAATGACCCCGTTTCCAGAAGTCTCTTTCAGTACTCTCTCCCTCCTCCTCCTCACCTAACCTGATCTCTCCAGCCTGTAGTCCACTCCCAAAATCTCTTTTATTTCTTTTATTTCCCTTTCACAGGAAGATCTGGGCATCTTCACCTTGAACCCTCCTTGTCATCTCATCTCTCTGAGTTTGGGGATTGTAGAGTAGCTTTCCTTTCTTTTACAGCTAATATCAACTTATGAGTATAAACCATATTGGTCTTTCTGCGTCTGGGTCACTCAGTATGATTTTTTTCTAGTTCCATCATTTACCTTCAAATATAGTGATGTGGGGTTTTTTTAACAAGTGAGTAATACTCTATTGAATAAATGTACCACATTTTCTTTATCCATTCCTCCATTGAGGGACATCTTGGTTGTTTCCAGGTTCTGACTATTAAACAAAGCTGCTATAAACATAGTTGAGCAAGCTTCCTTGGGATAGGATGGAACATCCATTGGGTATATGACCAAGAGTGGTATAGTTGAGTCTTGAGGTAAATTGATTCCCAGTTTTCTGAGAAATCGCCATACTGATTTCCAAAGTGACTGTACAAGCTTGCACTCCCACCAGCAATGGAGAAGTGTTCCCTTGCTTCACATCCTTTCCAACATGAGCTGTCACTTGTGTTTTTGATCTTAACCGTTCTGACAGGTGTAAGATGGAATCTCAGAGTCGTTATGATTTGCATTTCGCTGATGGCTAAGGATGTTGAAGATTTCCTTAAGTGTTTCTCAGCCATTTGAGATTCTCTTGTTGAGAATTCTCTGATAAGATATGTAGCCCATTTTTAAATTGGGTTATTTGGTTTGTTGGTGTCTAGTTTCTTGAGTTCTTCATACAGTTTGGAAATCAGCCCTCTATTACATGTGGGGTTGGTGACAATCTTTTCCCATTGTGTAGTATGCTGTTTTGTCTATTGACAGTGTCCTCTGCCCTACAGAAACTTTTCAGTTTAGGAGGTCCCATTTATTAAGTGTTGGTCTTAGTGCCTGTGCTATGGGTGTTCTGTTCAGGAAGTTGTCTCCTGTGCCAATGCATTCAAGGCTATTCCCACTTTCTCTTCTATCAGGTTCAGCATAACTGGATTTGTATTAAAGCCTTTGATCTACTAGGACTTGAGTTTTGTTTGGGGTGATAATATGGATTTATTCTCATTCTTCTTCATGCCATATGTAGTCATGCCAGCACCATTTGTTGATAATACTTTCTTTTTTCTATTGTACAATTTTACCTTCTTTATCAGCTTTATCAACTGTTCATAGGTGTCTGGATTGACATCTGTGTCTTCAACTCAATTCTTGTCTGTTTTTATTCCATTACCTTGTTATTTTTAATTACTATAGCTCTGTCATAGAGCATGAAATCAGGAATGGTGATATCTCCAGAAGTTCTTTTATTGTACAGCATTGTTTTAGCTAACCTGGATTTTTTTTCCTGTATTAAGTTAAGTATTGTTCTTTGAAGGTTTGTAAGGATCTACATAGGAAGGAGAAAAAGACAAGATCTCCTGAGTAAATTGGGATTGTGGAGTCACAGGAGAGGGATGGTAGAAGGGAAGAGGATAGGAAGGGGGGGAGAGGAGAAAAATGTATACGCAATAAAAACAATAAAAGAAGAATTGTGTTGGAATTTTAATGGGGATTACATTGACTCTGTAGATTGCTTTTGGTAAGACAGGCATTTTTACTATATTAATCCTATGTATCCTTGAGTATGGGAGATCTTTCATCTACTGATGTCTTCTCCAACTTATTTCTTCAAAGACTTGAAGTTCCTGTCATACAGGTCTTTCACTTGCTGGGTTAGAGTTACACAAAAATATTTTATATTATTTGAGGCTATTGTGTAAAGTGTTGATTCTCTGATTTCTTTCTCATTTATACATAGGAGGGCGATTGAGTTTTTGAGTTACTCTTGTATCCAGCCACTTGAGCAAAGGTGTTTCTCGGCTGTAGGAGTTGCCTGGTAGAATTACATAGGGCCATTTATGTATTCTATCATACCATCTTTGATTACTGATACTTTGACGTCTTCTTTTCTGATGTATCTCTCCTTGATGATATTTCTGTTAGCTGTCTTACTGCTTCTCTACCAGTTCCTGCCTCCACATTCCTGCTCTGACTTCCCTCCATGATGGACCACAATGGTAAGTCAAAATAAAGCTGTTCCTCCCCACCGTGCTTCTGGCCATGGTGTCTTATCTCAGCAATGAAAACCCTAGCAAGACAGAAGGGAATAGATAATTACCAGGAAGATGGTCTCCTTGTCTCTGCCCAGAATACATGATTAACTCACTAGGCTTCCTAATGGGCAATCTTTGTTCTCTTCAAATTTCTTTGACTTGGGTAACTTCACACAGTTCAATGACAAGTGGTTAGACTTTCTGTACAGAATCTTTTGCTACCTTTAAGCTTGCCTTTCTCTCTGCCCATCACATGCATCTTTCAAAAGCCTATCACTAAAAATCTACCCCTCAGGAAGCCCCTTTCTCTGTCTAGAACACAGCTGCCTCTTCCTGCAGGAGAGAACAGGCTGTCACCTTCTTAGACTCTTTCTTCTAATTGGATGAGAGATCAGCTGCTCCCAAATGGTGGCACACAGGTTCTCTTTGGCCTTTCCCCCTATTTTGATGGCTGTCACTCTCCTTCCTTCTGATGGTGGGTGTCTCTATCAAATCTCTCTACTTCTCCCTTCTCCCTACACACTTCCTAGGCCATGTTAACACTTATTTCCCTCCCTCACCCAGCTCCACCTCCAGGGCTGCTCCGTCCAAAACCTGACACACTTCTCTTCCTGGCCAGATTTTTTGATCAAAGCAATTCCAGAATCTCAGACCCTCTGAAATGGGGCTCTACCCCTCCCTTACTGCTGACTTGTGGCCAAAGTGAAATTGCATTTTACCCCAAAGCACACCTCTGTGTGTTGTATTAGGACCCAAACTCTCAGAGGTCCTTCATTCTTTATAGCCCATATGACTCAGCCTAAATTACATTTCCAAAAGCTAATCGATGCTCAGACTCCCCATTTCCTTCTCTAGTCAGTAAAACTGTCTTTGCCCATGCCTCTTTTCCTCTCCTTCCTCATCCTCAGGAGCCACAGGTGAGGGGTATGAGGCCCCTCCTGCATCCTTCCAGACAGGTCCTCTATGCTCTCTTCAAACTCCAGGGGAAAGGCTCAAAAGCCTTCTCTACCCTGCGTCCTACTTGATGGTTAAATGGAATCCTTGTACCTGACTTTCATGTGCTGTCATTTGGCATACGTGCTTCAGTATGTTAATCTGTGTTTTATAAAGTTTACATGTCCATGTTCACTGAGTTGTGTGTGTCTTATCTTCAGTCATATGGCCTTCCCATCAATTTGCGGTGAACAACCTATCGTTTTGCCAATAGGTTGGGTTGTTAGGGAATTTCCATGGAAAAATTTTCTACTGTGATTTTATTGAAAATATTTTCTGGACCTTTGAGCTGTGATTCTCCTTCCTCTAGTCTTATTATTCTGTCTTTTCACTGTATTCCAGATTTCCTTGATGCTTTGTGTTGGGAATATTTTAGATTTAACATTTTCTTTGACCATTGTACCCACTTTTTTCTGTCATATCTTCAGATTCTTTCTTCCATATCTTGTATTCTGCGGGCGACACTTGCCTCTGTAGCTCCTGTATGAATTCCCAAAGCAATTCCAGAATTCCCTCAGTTTGGATTTTCTCCATCAATTCTACTTCTATCTTCAGGTCTTGAACAGTTTTATTCATTTCCTTACACTATTTGTTTGTGTTTTTCTTGATTATTCTTTAAGGGATTTATTCACTTCCTCTTTTAGGACCTCTATCATCTTCCTAAGGGCTGCTTTAAGGTCTTTTTCCTGGGTTTCAGCTGTTGGAATATTCAAGGCCTGCTGTGGTAGGGTTGTCGGCCTCAATTACAGATGCATTGTTCTGGCTATTATTGTATTTCTATGCTGAGTGTAGGCATCTGGGATTGGGATGATTATATGTTTAGGTGCTGATATCTGTTTTTGTGTCTATTGGGTGGGTGTTTGGTTCCTTGGTTTCTGCTTCCTCCTTGGACTTTAAGAGAGTACAGTGACTGTATGCTGCCTGGGAGGGAACTTTCTGTGGACCTGCTCAGCTGATATGCCCAGGGTCTGCCTGCTGGTGTTTGAGGCTGGGATACTGGGATGAATGAGGGGAAGTGAGGTTGGAGGAGATCTTGAGATCAGAGAGGAAAAGGAGACCACAGTATGTGCTCTGCTACAGAGCTAGGGATGAAACAGGAGGATTGGATCTGGAGGAGCCGAAGGAGAGGTGAAGATCTGCAGTCAGCCTGGTGCACTGACTTAAAGCAGGAAAGGTCCATTACAAAGAGTTAGCAATGCCTGATACAGTCCTGCCATCTACGCAGGAATCATAAAATTTACTTTGATGGACAAACACTTGAATCTGTTTATAAATTTGGCCTGTTATACAGAATTCCAATGTGTCCGTCATCTCCAGTCCTCTAAACTGATAATTAAATAACTAAATAATTAAATAACCAACAAGCTCCTAAAAGTGACCACAACCAGATGATTTTAGTAGGTGGAAAAAGACCCTCCTAGCCCAAAGGGAAAGGCTGCGCTGTGATATTCTTAAATCCTGTTGTATTTAACAGATATTGATATTTCTGTATTAAACCTCCATGGTAACATGATAATAATCATGACCATACTGAGAAGCAGGGATAAAATGTGGGGCACCTCTGTAACTGCCCGCTGGACCCTACTGTTGCTGAACCAAGTTTACATTTACATGTTAAAAAGATTCAAGTGCTCTTACTATATTTATAAAAGAACTTTTTATTATTCAGGATAATTTTGATAGAAGATATCTACTTCTAAGTTAATGAAATAGTTTGTTTTGAAAATTCCAAAAGCATCCACTCCATTTGGGAGAGTTACCTATTCCTGTTTTTAAAACATAAAAAAAATTGGATTAGTGTGTTTCTATTGTTATTAAAATGTCAAAATAAAACAAATTAAATGCTCTAAAGTTTGAATAATACACTCAGATGCCTGAAAAACTTTAAGTAGTTTTAACTCCACTTTCTGTAGTTAGAAAGACCCAGAGATTTGACTTACCTCTTCTAATCCAAATTCTAATAATAATATTGGTGATGTTTTATACTCTACAAGAGGCTGTCTCTTGATTCGGTGAGAATATAAAGTGTCTTATAGTACAACCATCTGGAATTAGAATGCTAATTATATGTTATTTGTATTTTGTTTAAATTTATAAGGAAATGGACAGTATCACAGTGGTTCTCACTCCTGTTTTATTTCATTTTCTGACTGCTAAAATAAAAATAATATGTGGTTATGCCTACAAGGCCTATAATATTCTTATTTCTAACAGATCTTACCTTTTTCCCCTGTCGCTGCTGTTATAAATAATATTTGTACATGAAAGATCAATATTTCTGTTGGAAAGAAATAGAAAGGAATACTCTGTCTGAGTTCTTCCCAGACTAAATTCCAGAATATACCAAGATAATAAAACAGGTCATTAGTACCCATAAATAAAACTAAAATAATTTATATATTTAGAACAACCTTTCCTAAGAATTCAAGCTAGACACTTCCCATGTTGTCATAGCTACAAGACTAAGCTGGCCAGAGAAAAACTAAAATGAAAAGATAATAGATTCTTTTAAATACTTAAATTTTAAAACAAAACGTTTCATAGAGTGCAGATAACAGTAGATATAGGGGAACATACCGTCAGTCTAGTATTTAAAATATGAATTTTGGAGAAAAATTAATTAAGTTAAAAATATGAATTCTGGTTGTTTATAATCCCCATTTCCCTCATTTGCCATTTTTATTTTGCTGAGGCAGACTCCGTTCTTGATTATTGTAATTTTATGTACACTATTCCTATCACATGTCCCACATATGTGTTATGTCACATACAGAGGATTAAACAGGAAAGCCAGTGAGATCGTGATGGCGAATTGGTCGTTATGACTCAGGAATTCCTTCCTTAATGTTCGTAATCATTTCTCTCCCCTGAAGGTCTGCTTTTCTGCCCACCCAGCCTCACCTTTATCAGATCCTTAGATTAGGTTTCCTAGCAACGTAACGTGGGACACGAGAGTGTTTGCCACTCACATGAAATGTGACACTGGGCCACAAGGGAGCTCTCCGCTAAGGCTCCCAGAGGAAGCTGCACCTGTGCTGCGAAATATCAATAAGCCGCATCTCCGAGCTTAATGCTCCAGCAAACGACCGCCGCAAGCTAGAAAGTCGCCGGCCTACAGCCGAGACTATATAGCTCAGACTATCTTAGCTTTAAAAAGGGCCTATCTGTTACTTTCCCGTGTGTGTGTCTCAGCACTCTGTGACCGTGGAATTAGCCTAAGGGCCTTGACGAGAATCCTTTCTGCAGTGCCCTCCATACAACACCCTCCAAAATCAACATCTTAAATCCCGTGAGTCCTCTCATCTCATGGCCCCTGTTTCGTCATTAGCTCTTTTGTTTACAAACTCCACCCTCTTCTTAGTAAACTCAACTTAAAGTGATTTCAAAACTCATCCTGGACCTTTGGACACACCTTCTGCTATTCCTTGAATAACCATTTTACTTCTATCTATAGGTGCTCCTCTAATCAATCGACTGACTCAGTCTATCTAGATCATCATATAGCCCGACACACAGGCTCATGCGGACAACATCCTCTTAATATGGGTACAGATACTGACCTCTGACCCAGGCATCCAGGATTAGAAGGCCTCCTGACTCCACTGTATCAAAGTTTCAGCAGGAAGAAGCCAGAAACTGAACACAAGGCCCGTACTCAAATAAGGCTTCCACCCATCTCCCACAAAGTGGCCCTCCACTTTCTCTTGGTGGACCACACGGGCTGGAAATGTTAGCAGCTGGACCAGAACCTCCTGAGTTCCTAACCTCTCCCATCTACATACTGCCCCCTCCTTCGCAGCTGGTTCTCTGGGCAGCCTTCCCCCTCCATAGGCAGAGCTTGCTTAGCGTGCACGAGGCTCTAGGTGAGAGCTAAGGCAGGCAAGCAAACTTGGGGATCAACTTGGTTTGGGTCATGCAACCCCTCCTCTTCAAATAACGCTTCTAGCGACCTAGCTCCTTTACCTGCGTGCCCTACCCAAGCACCTCTCTCCAAACAATGCACCGAGAAACCTCAGAACCCTCTTAACCCCCCGGCCCCCAATGATCTGCATCAAGTACACTCCTCTCCTCTCCTAACACAGAGATATGTCTGGATACAAAGACTAGAAAGGCCAATCTGGCCTGCATTGTTTTGGGGGTACTAAGTAGAAATTGTACTCAAGTAAACTTTGGGAGAACCCTGTGCATAACCGGACATACATTGATTTAAGTCGCATGTATCATGGGAAGGGGTGTGTCCTGTGATACATGTAATACAGAAGAGACAAATGGCTATCTGTGGTGCCTATTAGCACACCAAAGTGCAAGTTGGCATCCAGGCTCCCTGGGTATCACAAGTTCCTATGGCCCAACTCAAAATCCATGCTAGCATCCTAACTCTTCTCAGCTGTTCTTCTCAGCTCCTCCTGTACCTCCATCCAAGCTCAGGAGCTTCCCTCTCGCAGCTACCCGATCTCCTTATAACCCTCCTTTGGGATTGATCCTATGCTCTCTTTGTCGTCTTTCTCTCTGTCTCCCTCCCACTCCTTTCTCGGCTCCCCCATGTTCCATGTTCCTTCTCTATCCCTTGGCCCCCTCTCTATGTTCCCTCTCTATACCTCTGCCCACTATGTTCCCTCTCTATCCCTCTGCCCACTCTCTATGTTCCCTCTCTATCCCTCTGCCCCCTCTCTATGTTCCCTCTCTATCCCTCTGCCCCCTCTCTATGTTCCCTCTCTATCCCTCTGCTCCTTTCTTTCTCTCTATATTTCCTCTCTACCTCTCTGCTTCTGCTTCTCTCCTGAGCAGGTCCAAGTCCGCTGGCCATATTCAATCTGCTACTTTCTCTGTTCTGGAATGTTTTGCATGCCCCTGGTTGTTCTCTCTCATGTCTACAACAAAAATGTCCCCTTAAACATACTATGGAGTAGTAATGTTGTTAGTTGATGCGCTCTCTGCTTTTTCAAGCTTGTGAAATTTAAAGACACTAATTTTCATAATACTTGTTACTTCTAATCTAAAAGGAAAAAAGATTCTATGGTGGTGAAGACTATTATTATCATTATTTATTAATTTTGTCAGCTGGACTCAAGTTAGGATCATTTGTGCAGGAAACTTCATTTGACAAAATGATCCCATCAGATCAGCCTGTAGACAAGTCTGTGTGGCAGTTTCCTGATTAGTGATTTATGTGGGAGAGTTCAGCCGGTTGTGGGCAGTCACTCATGGGCTGGTGGCCCTGGGCTGTCTAGATAAACAGGCTGGGCACACAGCACTCCTCTACAGTTTTCTGCTGCCTCAGGCCTGGTTCAGATGTCCTCAGATGAACGCATGTTCAGTGTGACTGGTGGTCTGGTCATGAAGCTCTGAGCCTGGAAGGACAGGCAGAGAGTCAGCCGCTGGTAAACCAGGAAGGCAGAGCTGGCAATGTAGGCTGAGCCCCGGGGCTGACCAGGACTGCTTTGTCTGTGATTCCCAGCCTGAGATCTGCACTGGCAGCAGGCAGCCACCCACCCTCACAAAGGCTTTCAATCGGGTTATAATGTGTTTGTGCTCCTTTCCTCTCAAAAGGGCCATGTATCCTTTCTTACCATCTGTGACACTGTCTTACCTTTGAAATTAGTTATGGAGCGACCTCATGGATGAACCACAGGGAGGGTGTTCACTGATGGCGTGCAGACGCAATCCCTGTTTTCATACAGTCTACCTTCAACAGCGGAGTTCTGAAATGCAGCACTGGCAATATTACTTTCACCTGCTATGTTGTTAGATGTTCTTAGACCCTGACAGAGCTAAAGAAACAGTTTGCATTTTCTAAGCTCAGCTAATTCCCTGTTGATAGGGCTCCTGTGTACAGTAAAGTTGGGGAAGTTCTGACCAAAAGGACAGGTAAATAAATCCACAATACAGCATCAAGTAGAAATTCCAAAATCAAGGCAAAGGGAATGGAAGAGACAGCAACAATCTGAGAAGAAGGGGCAATCGTAGTGAGCAGGGTGCTGATGTGGGATCCCCCTCTGTATGCTGGGAATATGTTTTATTACCATTGGTTAATAAAGAAGTTGCTTTGGCCTATGGACAGGGCAGAATAGAGCTAGGTGGGAAAACTAAACTGAATTCTGGGAGAAAGAAGATGGAGTCAAAGAGGCGCCATGTAGTTGCCGAAGGAGAACGATGCTGGAACCTTACAGGTAGGCCACAGCCTTGCAGTGATACACAGATTAAAAGAAATGGGTTGGCCAGTCAGTGGTGGCACATACCTTTAATCCCAGCACTTGGGAGGCAGAGGCAGGTGGAT
>LOEQ01001970.1:145992-158130 GCA_001685075.1 Bramus lutescens | reverse complement strand
CCCCGCCCCTACCATAGCAGCGACCACCCGGTTCCCCTTTGGGGCCACCTGAGAGCGCAGGAATCCCACTAAACCTGGATATATTTTAATTTGGCTTATTGTGATTTGACTTGATTGGGATTTTTGCATCGGCATAGAGCTCGATTTAGGAAAAATTCCTAACACTAATGATATTTTTATATATTCATAGACTGGTGCCTAGGTCAATTGCCATCAGAGAAGCTTCCTCTGGCAGCTAGTGGGAGCAGATGCAGAAACCCACAGTCAAACATTGGGTAGGGAGAAAGTCCAAATAGAGATCTCTATCAGGTCCGATCCCCTGAAGCTCAGGGAACCCTGTGGAAGAGGGGGAGGAAGGATTATAAGAGACAGAGGGGATGAGAACACCAGGAGAACATGGTCCGCAGAATCAACTAAGCAGGGCTCGTAGAGACTCACAGAGACTGAAGTAGCAATCACAGAGCCTGCATGGGTCTGTGCTAAGTCCTCTGCATATATTGTTGTTAGCC
Source organism: Bramus lutescens (assembly GCA_001685075.1). NCBI lineage: Eukaryota > Metazoa > Chordata > Mammalia > Rodentia > Cricetidae > Bramus > Bramus lutescens. Next base: position 157,621 of record LOEQ01001970.1, on the reverse strand, counting down.
TGGTGTTTTTGTGCGACCTCTAACAGTGGGAGTTGGGGTATCTCAGACTCTTTCATCTGCTCGGGACCCTTTTCCTCCTACTGGGTTGCCTTACCCAGACTTGATAGCAGGGTTTGTGCCTAGTCTTATTGTATCTTGTTATGCTGTTTGGTGGCTATTACTGGGAGGCCTGCTCTTCTCTGAAAGGAAACAAAGGAGGGGTGAATCTGGAGCAAAGGAGAGAATGGGGTGGACTGGGAGGAGAGGAGAGAAGAAAAACTGTGGTTGTATTGAAAACAATCATCAATCAATAAATGTAGCTTGTTGGGGTTGGAAAGATAGTTCAGCAGTTAAGACCAGTTCTTTTTCTGCAGAGGACCAGTTCCCAGCACCCACATGGTACTTCACAACCAGCTGTGATTCTGGTTCTGATGAGATCCAGCATCTTCTGGCTTCCTTGGGCACTGTGAACATATGTGGTATACATAAATGTACCCAGACAAAACATTCATACATATAAAAGAAGAATTTTTAAAGACTGAATCCAGATTGTATCTCAAAGAAAATACAAGAAAAATATAGCTTCATAAAATTTAAATTTAACATTTCCTGTTTTATGATCACCATTCTTAAAACTATATATAAAATTACATAATTTAAGTTTAACATAAACATTTGCCAAAGAAGGGAGAAGAGAGAAAGGAATATGTTCAAGAAGCAGATAAAAAAAAAGAAAAAAAAACAAATAAGGAAAGCAAGTAAGCAAGCTAAGAACATAGTATCTTAAACTATGGTCTTAGCAGAAATGGAAATTGGGCCAGGCGGTGGTGGCGCACGCCTTTAATCTCAGCATTCAGGAGGCAGAGGCAGGTGGAGCTCTGTGAGTTTGAGACCAGCCTGGTCTACAAGAGCTAGTTCCAGGACAGGCTCCAAAGCAACACAGAGAAACCCTATCTCGAGAAAAAAAAAAAAGCAAACAAACAAAAACAAAATGGAAATTTAAGGCATTGGCTGTGCTTCAGAAGTCCATAGCTGATAAAGAAATGTTGGCAGAGAGGAGTCAGGGAGGACTCCTGAGCTAACTTAAGCAACAGGGGATGGAGCCATTTCCTTGGACTGTGTGCTGGTAGGGCATGGGTGTACAGAGAGAACTTTATTAATTTTATAGACACATTGTTTTTGAGACGCTGGCTGAATTTCTAGGTACATGTGTCAACTGTAACTTCGGAGTTTCTGCATGCTGTCAAGGCCACAGGTGCTAGTGTGTCAATCACAAGCCAACAATATTTAATGTCATAGTCTCTAGTCACCAGCACAGAGGACAGAGTGTAACTAAAAGAGAATTGGGGTTGTTCTGGCTTCCTTTCTAGTGCCATGAAGTAACTTGGGGAGGAAAGGGTTTGTTCCACCTTACAGCTCCTCAGGCCTCAAGCCATCACTGAGGGGAGTCAGAGCCGGCACCCAAGGCAGGAACCTAAAGTGGAAACCTTGGAGGACTGTGCCTTGCTCGCTTGATCTCAGACTCACATCCACCTCCCAGGGGTAGCAGTGCCCCTTAGCAGGAAGGATCATCGATCATTAATCAAGAAAACACGCTACAGGATTGCCCGGAGGCCATCTGAGGGAGGTATTTTTTTTTTCAGTTGAGGTTCCTTTTTTCTCAAATGACCCTAGATTGTGTCAAGGCGACAAACAAACAAAACAAAACAAAACCCTCTCATAGGAATCCACGATCTAGTCTTCAGGCACATCCTAGTTAGAGGTTTAGTAAAGAGGAGACAAAGCAAAACTAAAGAGGTGTGAAGAGAGGAAAAATAACACTGAAGAGTGAGCTTGAGTGATGTTAACGAAACTGAGAAGAGAAACTCGCAAAGGGTGCTGAGATGGGGGTCGAAGGACCGCTGCTTGCCTTAGTGACATGAAGGTCAGGAGGTCACTGGTGATCTCAGTAAGATACCTGCAATGACTTCAGAGAGTAGCAGAACAAAGCGAGAAAGCAACTGGGTCCAGTCAATGTTTCCTCTGCTGACAAAGGAAGCCAAGAGGTGGACGGAATGGACAGTAAGGGGGGACAGTGAGGTCGGGGGGGCTGCTACGTCTGTGATGAGGATTTTGGTTTTTCACTTTGGAAGCTTCCACACCTGCCCTACTCACAACCTATTTCATTGGTGATCAGCTTTTGTGCTTCTTCCATCCATGATCCCTCTTCATTTTTTTTTAAAATTATACATTACTTACATTGTCAATCCGAAAGAATATATATGTCTAGATGCTTTATAATTTCAATCAAATAACCACGGCCCCAGTCAAGGCATAGGACAATTCTACCATCTCAAATCCCCCTCCTGCCCCTTTTCCTTCTCTTTTTACCAAGAACCTATTTCCTATTCTTATAGTTTTGAGACTGGTTTTTTGGGTGAAAAAAAAAAGAAAGAAAAAGGAAAGGAAAGTACCTGACTGCTCCTCGGTGGGTGGAGAAGAAGGTTCACTGTAGATATAGGGGAGAGAATAGTCATAGGCAGGGACATCTGGGAGAGTCCAGAAGGGACATCACCAGCCTGAGCTGGGCCATGTGGTGGGTGGAGGGGAAAAGAGAGAGGAGAACCAGGTGCAGCAGCCAGGAGACCAGAGATCCAAAAGGCAGAGGGCTAACCAGAACATCTGGATTATATAGGGACAACCCTCTGGGGGAAGTGCAGCCTAACCCTGGGCTGGAGAGCTCAGGGTAGTGGGCAGGGTCTGCCAGCCATACCCCATAACTGGTAGGGACTGAGGAATGCTGGAAGAACTCGGTGGCCAGGTCCAGCTTTGATATCTTCAATAGGCACCTTTCAAGTGGGACAAATCCATTAGTCCTGTGTTTGACACTAAACAGTTTTCACATGATAAACCAGTCTTGGATCATGATATACGGTCTATTTTATGCATTGCTGCATTCTGTTTGATTATAAATGAAAATATGTACACACACATTAATGTTTCATTTTTGGAGACAGGGTCTCATGTATCCTAGGCTGGCCTGAACCTCGCTATGTAGTAGAGGATGACCTTGGTTCCCTGTTTCTTCTGCCTCCACCTCTAAATGCTGGGATTACAAGCATCATCCACCAGCTGGATGGTATCCCAGACCCAGAAAGAAAAATACATGGATATTAGCTGTTAAATCACGGATAAGCAAGCTACAGTTCACAAAACCACAGAGGAGAGGTATAGAGTAAGGGACTAGGGCTTAAAGCCAAATCTCATTAGGAAAGGGAAATAGAATAGATAGTTATAGACAAATGGGGAGGGGGCTGGAATGGTTGAATCAAATGGGAAGAAGGAAGAGGAGGATGAGAGAAGGAATATGGGGAGGGGCAGTTAAAATTAAGGGCCAATTGAGGAATAGTATGAAAACCTAATACAGTAGAAGCTTCCTAATATATATAATACATGAAGGTGAGCTAGAAAAAATTATCAAATAATGAGGAGACAGAGTCCCAACTGGTCATTTCTTGTCAGCAAATGAAACTTCCAATATCAAGATTGGGTTACATCTAAGTTGTTGGACAAAGAGGTTTTATGGGGACTTGATGGGGAAAGCCTTGTTAACCAATAATCTTTAAGAGGTGGAACCTCGTTTAGGCATGGCTTTCTGGGACCAGGAGATAAAAACCTGTGCACCACCCATGTGCACTCCATGTAGCTTCCCCTGCAGTTGAGTAGAGCCTGGATCTTCCGTTCTTGTTTCGTGAGTTTTCCTTTTATAATAAATAAAATACTGTTTTATCCTTCGTAAGTTTGGTTATTTCAACAGGGATCCCAATCAACCCAGGCTATTGCCAAGACTATCAGTTGCTCTCCACAAATCAACAGTAAGGCCCATTCCTAAGGACAACATTTACATAATCCATTGATTATGCAGAAATTAAGCTAGTGCCTACATAGAGAACCATGTTCCATTCCTGTGTTCTAGTATCTTTGGTATAGGAAGGTACTCTACAGGCTACCAAAGGAGAAATGGAAGCACCAAGACAGCTACAAAGCCCTTCGATGTACAATGGTGCCCTGCCTATATGATACGCTAGGGCAACGGTGGCACAAAACTTGTGGGAGTAACCAACAATATTTGATTTGACTTAAGACCCACTCCACCAGATGGAACCCATACCTAACCCTGCTTGGATGACCAAGAACCAGAGACTAGATAGCCTAGGGACATAGGGTAAAGCCAAATGCCATTTTTTTAAGTAGACAGCAATAAAATGACTCCTTAATGACCCTCTGGTACACTCATAGATCAGTGGGAGTGAGAACAAATACAGAGACCCACAGCCAGACGATGTACAGAGGGTGAGAGACCTTGGAACACTCAGCCTTAAATGGGATGTCTCCATCAATCCCTCCCCCCTCAGGACTCAGGGAACCACACAGAAGAGGAGGAAGAAAGAGTGTAAGAGCCAGAAGGGATGGAGGACACCGAGAAAACAAGGCTTTCTAAATCAACACAATCAAAGCTTGTATGAAGTTACAGAGACTGAAGCAGTACACTCACGGCCTGCATCAGCTCCTCTGTATAGATATTACGGCTTCTAGTTCAGTGTTTTGTCGGAATCTGAGTGTGCAAATGATTGGGCCTCTGGTTCTTATGTCTTCTCTTGGGCTCCTTTCCTTCTGTTTGCTTATTTTTCCCAACTCTGATGTGTTTGTTTCTGTTTTATCTTATTTTGTTTTACTATTATCACTTAGAAACCTGCTTGTTTCTTAATGAGACAGAAAAGGAGTGGATCTGGAGGGGAGGGGAAGTGGAGGAACAGAGAAGAGGAGAGGGAGGAGAACCCATAATCAGGATATATTATGTGAGAAAAAATCTTCAAAAAAGGGGAAAATAAGTGTTCTGAGTGAAAGCAAAATAAAGCAAAGTGAAAAGCTAGTGATGTGACCCTCAACGGGTTTTTCAGTTTTGGAATTTTTGGTAGGGAAGGTAGGAAATCCACATGTGGTAAAGCTCATGAAAAATCTTCCCAAACAGAGAGTTCAAAGATGAAATGTGTCTGGTTCCTAGCACTCTGTAGTAGAGATATTCAACCTACTTCAGTAGAGAGAGAGGGAGGGAGGGGAGAGAGAGAGAGAGAGAGAGAGAGAGAACCTACACACTTTTCCATTGATATGAAATTCTTGAGAATCTAAACTAATATGTCTAATATGTCATAATAAAAAGCAGATTAGTGCTTCCCTGAGATGCAGAGAAAGAGGGAGGATTGTGGGGCAGGGAAGCATCTAGAAACGAACGGTGATGGAAATGACCATCGTGTTGACTATGGTAATGGTTTCATGATTATAAACACATGTTGAAACCCCTCAGATCTTACATTTTAAACGTGTGTGTCCACGATCTCTCAATAAAACTACAAATACAAGCTATGCCAGTAGGGTTTGCTTACAGCTTGGTCACCTCTACATTTTCTCTCCCCCTCTTACCCAAATGTTCTTACATCCTGTTCAGCCGAGCTATTCCTTACAGACATGCAAAAATTCTCCTCACCTTAGAGCACTTCCAGGAGCGTATCCTGGAACTGTAGGATACCTGGATTCCAAGAGGACAGACGAAGAGTTGGGAAGGCTGGCAATTAGTGGAGACCAGGAGTCTTCTCTCCGCAGCCCTGTGTACCACAGAGGCATCGTCCTTATGTGTGGTGATGCCTCAGACTACTGTTCGGAAAAAAATGGAGCCACCAGTGAGTGCTGGGCAGGAACACAATGCCACTTCAAGTGTGTAGTGGTTTAGATGTGACTCAAAACTTATCCCTCAAAACTTATGAGGGCGTGGTCACTGATGCAGCAGGTACAGAGGCAGATGCTTTAGGAGCTCATTGGCTCAGAGACAGATGCTCATTGACTCAGAGCTTCCTGGCCACCTTGAGGTAACCGATGCTGAATATCATGTGTTCTCCACTATCTTAGTTAGGGTTTTATTGCTGTGAGGATACACCATGACCACGACAACTCTTATAAAGGAAAGCATTTAGTTGGGGCTGGCTTACAGTTCAGAGGTTTAGTCCATCACCATCATGGTGGGAAGCATGGTGGCTCATGTAGGCAGACGTGGTGCTGGAGAGGTAGGTGAGAGAGAGTTCTACATCCGGATTGGCACACAGCAGGAGGAGAGCAAGACAGCGGGCCTAGCTTGAGCTTCTGAGACCTCAAAGCTGGTCCCCTAGAGGTACACTTCCTCCAACAAGGCCAAACCTTCTAAGAGTGCCATTCCCTATGGATCTATAGGGGCCATTTTCATTCAAACCACCACACCCATCATGACCTCTCCCCAGGGGCTCAGAAACAAGGGGTCCACATGACCACAGACTTCTGAAGTCTTGAGCCCAAATATGTCTTGCTTTTTTCAAATGTTAATTATTGTGGTCTTTTTGTCCCAGTGAAGGTAAGCTGCTTGACAGAAGGAGGGTGAAATGTAGGTAAATTGTTCAAAAAGAAGAGGGGAATAACTGAGTCATGGAAAAACTAGGAATCCAGGAATGTAGTAAGTAGAAATATATAGAAGAACTTAAGAATAAACAAAATAATGAAAGAAAAACACCAAGTCGTTTGAGCCAACCCAATCTGAAAAGGGAAATACACAGTAAAGTAGTCAAAAAAGATAATATAAACAATTTGGTGTATAGATTTAATTGCATTGCTTTCTGGACAGGTTTATTTGTTTGTTTGCTTTCACAAAATTTGAAACATATTAAATCATGATCTACATAGTATCTATAAGACAAAACAAAATACACAGCTTTCAAATAAACCCTCTGTATTTCACCAGTAATCAATAATGCCCGTAACAGAGAATGTTGGCGATGTCATGATTTTTTGTGAGGACAAAAAACAAACAATAAATATTTGTTGACATATGTGGTGCAGATATTGATATCTTACTCGTGGGGACTTGGGACGCTAGACTGCTACTTTTATTTCTGGACCATTTTCAAGTCTGTCCTTACTATACCCTCTTCCACAACGGGAGAGAAATACAACCTTCTTGGGAATTAAGCAATTTACAGGGAGGGGTCCAGGGCACATAACCTTCTCAACTCTAAAACTACACATCAGAGATTTTAAAAATGAAGATCAGATATGCTGCTTCTGGGTGCCTGTCTCACCTTCTGCTTTGCACGTGACCACCCCGGCTACAGCTCTTCTTCCTGCCTGTCTTTGCATGACAGGCTTGCTGTTTTCTCCCCGTTTTCAAGCATCACCTCCATCACCTCCTTCCCCCTGTCTCTCTGGACCCCCTCCAGGCATACTGTGGTCCAGCCTCACCTCACGTGCCCTGTAATTATGCTGTGCACAGGAAACAATTTGAAAGGATGGCAGTTGTAGGCATGTCTTCCAGCAGATGGGTGAAAATATGCCTTTGCTTGCCTTCCTCACTGGAAACATCTCTGGCAGAAACAATATCAACAACAAAACGTGCATATCTGTGAGACCTCTGGCATGTTGTAAGGGTGGCGGAACCACTGTAATCCGTTATGTAGGCGTCAGCTCCATCACTCTTTAGTGCCTAAGGAAGAGCTGAGTGCTTACATGTGACCAGCAATCATCTCTTATGCACCTGTTTCCTTCCTTTCTCGCCAACAACATTTTCTGGAATTTTTCAGCTACTGCTATTTATACGTTCACTTTCTACATGCTATGATTTCCAAGTTTCCCCTTATTGCCAGGCAATAGCTCAACACAATATTGCCAGAACTTGAACAGTCACTTCTAGCAAGATAATGTCACATTAGTGATCCCGTGACCTTTAGGAGTACAGAATATGTAAACACCAGCTGCTTCCAATAGGAACAGTATCTTCTGCCCTAAAGAAAGCTGCAAGGCTCACATATTGAGTGCAGAGTAATGGAAACCCTTCCCTAAGCTTAGACAGAAACTATGCTGCATTTGTGAATTTACCATCAAGCATGCTTTTTACAAACTAAATTGATACAATTTCCACTAGATATGGCTGATGCTGCAGACACATTCAGGCCCCCTTCTTGCTAAAAGCAACTAGTAATGCTGGAAGAGAAAACAAAATGACTTTTGGTCATCATACATCGATGACCTCTAACTAAAGACTGGAAATTTCCCAGGTCTGGGAGAGGTTGCAAGGACTGGTTGATTGGAGGCAGGAGCATCACAGCCCATGAATCCTCACACGAGCCTTCAGAATACAAGGCTAATACTTTAATGCCTTTGAAGGAAAAGAAGAATCAAGGCCTCTGCCAGTTGAGACAGTGGGCATGGTGTCAGAATGTTAACTTTCTGCTACCTGCGAAGTAAGACCTTACCCAGCAACACTGGCACCCCTGAGGATCACTCTGGGTACCAGTACAAAAGCAGAAATGATTTTGTGAGTAGGCAGAAACCTATGCCTGGGCCTCTATTTGTGACCACAAAATTTGTAATAGCAGTCTGACACCAGGATGAGCAAAACCCCATCCAGCGGGGAAGAGCCCTAGGGTTTCTGTAGAAGAAGCCTTAGCTTCTACTGAATAAACATGACAGCCGCCAAGTACACAGTGAAATATTCATTCCGCAAAGGGAATGAAGCTGGGCTGAGGATGTGCCTCAGCTGGCAGAGTGCTTGCCTAGCGCACACAAAGCTTGGGTTTGATCCCCAGCACTATATAAGCCTGGTATGTGGCCCATGTCTATAACCCAGGCCCTTGGGACGTGGAGAAGGAGCAGAAGTTCAAGGTCAGCTATATGAGGAGTGCAGGACCAGCCTGAGACACCTGAGAACTTTCTAAGAAGAAGAAGAAAGTACGTGAGATGAATAAAATAAATATAATTAAGATGTTTAATCAGAATTTGGGCAGAGAGAAAAGAATACTGATCTTCATTCAGTTCATGTTCTTCCCAATCCTTTTTCTTCAGTTTAGTACCCCAGCTCCTGCAATGATGCTGCCCACATTCTGGATGGATGATACCTCCTCAGTCAACCATTTCTGGAAACACTCTCATAGATATGCCCAGAAGTGTGTCTCCTAGGTGACTCTAAATCCAGCCAAACTGAGCATGGAGAGTATCTGCCACACCATCCTAGTTACTACAGGACAAAGTCTTAACTGATGGCTTTCTTTATCATCTTTACTATCTGATTAAATATTTTAAATATATTAATTGTATTCATTTCAAGTACTTTCTTCTTGATTAAAAAATCAGCCTTTTAAAGTGTGATTTATGTATCTCGGGATGGCCTTGAGCTATCTATATAACTAATAGCTAAAAGTGGCCAGTCACCTCAGGCTCTTGCCACCAGGAAGAAAGCTGTTGGGAGGGATGGAAATTTTCTCTGAGAGAATCAGAAGCTATCAAAGCCAGCTGGTAACATGCTGCTAGCCCCGAAGGAAACTGTCAGTGTAGCCTCAGCTGGGCAGTGTCAGAATCAGCAAGACTTCAGGGTAGAGGATACTGAACGTCACTGTCAAGTAGAACGGGCACCTTCGAGATTAGATTCAAGAAGGTTCAAAGGCACAGCTGCCCTCAGCATGGCTGCTCAGATATCCATGCCTCTTCACCTTGTTACACCCCTGTTCCTCCCTTGAGTCACACCTAAAGGTTCCTGGGGTGGGGTGGAGAGTCCCTATAACCAGGGAAAGGAGAAAGAATGGCTCATTATCAGTCCACGGGGTCGCTGGATAAAATGGATCTACAGCACAATCTTCCTTAAGATGTCTCAGAAAAGTAGCAGAGAGGGCTATTCTCTGCTTAATAGACTTGGAATCTGTAGCTAGTCACTCACTTTCTAGGGAGTCGCCCCAGGGAGAGGTATATGAGGACCCACAGGCAGTGGTTGTGGACCGAGCTGATTTGTTAGGGGCCCGGAAGAAGATCGAGATATCAAGGAAGAAAGCTATGTAGACAGCTATATGTGAATAGGTTGAGATCTTCTGCTCTGCCCAGGATATACTTCAGACTTTGATGCCAAAGCCCCAGAAAACCCCTTCTATCACTGAGCTCTCATTTCTTTCCAAGGAGCTAACACAGGAGGAACACCAGCCTTTCTAGAGATCCATAAGCAAAGCTCCAAGAATTTCACCACAAGAAGTGCATGGAAAATGCAGGCAGGGAAAATCTAGGCGCAGAGACGCTCAAATCCCACTATTCAGAAAAGTGTCTGTGCTCACTTCTTTGTCTTGTTTCTTCATTTTCCTCCTCCTCCTCCTCCTCTTCTTTTTCTTCTTCCAAAGAGAAAGGACTCAATTCTCAGCATCTCTAATCAGTAACAATTGGCTCCCATCTCTGGTGGTTACTTTAACTTACTAAAAATGGAGCCAGATTTCCTAGACAAGGAAGTAGTTGCGAACTTCTATCAACAGAATGACAACTTTGTCTGTAGTTCACCTTACTCAGGAGGGCTGGCTCTCTCCGTGAAGACATTTGTAGGAAAGAACTGTTGGCAGCCCAAGCAGAGAACATGGTATAGCGGCAGTGGCTAAATTAAAACCAAAGGATAACAATAAAAACAGGAAAAGAAAACAGTAATTTCCATGTGGTGGGACTTGTGATGCCAGCACTCAGGAGTCTGAGACAGGGGGACCATGACCAGTCTAGGCTGCATTGGGAGATTCTGGACCACACAACTAACCAGACAAAAACCATGATTTGAATTGGAAAATGAGAGACTTGTATGAAAAATTAACTAGCCCATTTGGTTCTGTCATAAGCACAGCCAACAAAGCCTCTCTTTCCAGAATGTTAGAAGTAACTTACAAATAAACAGCATGAAGCAAACACTAAGGAGAAAATGAACAAAGATCCAGAAAAGGGAATAAAAAGATTCAGAAAAGAAGGCCATCTTTAACAGTAGATCCAAAGCAGGACAAGGCGTCCACCTTCACCCCTGAGCACTGGCTAGGTTGTGAAGAAGTCAGAAGGCTCAAACAGTCCTGGGAGGAACAGAGACACGTGAGAGAGCAATTTCATAATAGCCAAGAAGCTAAAGCTTTGCACACTATGTATACACTAGTAAACAAAACAAATATCTCAGACAACACTAGATACAGTGACTGTTCTGGGATAGGACAGTGTCAACTCAAAAAACACAGATGCCATCTGAAAAAGAATAAGAGATAATTTCTTCTGAGGCCATTTTAAGTGACTATGGCCCAGGAACTCAGATTTAGGTTACCCCAAATTCCATGTTCCAATGTGGAAGCCATATGGCCCATGAAGTTGTTATAGATTTGCAGAACAGACAACATCATAAATCAAGGCAAGTTTCAAATACCTTCTTAGCTTTTGACTTGGTGTACCCTAGATATCTGCTATGTTAACAAACCCCCCAAAGATTTTAGCTCTTAATCATAAAGTGCTGCTTCAGACAAAGAGGTAGGCAAGGAAAGGTTGTTCAGGAGGTGAGAACCAGCCCAAGATAGGGAATTTAGCCTCTGGACTCTCAGCATTCCAATCTCTCCACAGTACTGCAGCTCTAACCAATCAATCAGTCTCTGCAGACACAGCTTCTCGCCTTCACAAAAACATGAAATAAATAGAAACACTTCACAGGAAATCTACCTCAGGGGACAGGGCAAAGAAAGATGCCGCGCATGTCTGTCTCTTCCTCCACAGCTTTAAAAGAGTAGACATGGCAGGCAACCATGGTCTCTCTCTCTCTCTCTCTCTC
>LOEQ01001970.1:118977-132988 GCA_001685075.1 Bramus lutescens | reverse complement strand
AATTTGTGTGTTGTTATTTCGGGGTATAAGCTAGCCGTGCGGGAGCCGGGCGGGACAAAAAGCAAGCCCGCTCTCCTCATTACTACAATTGTACTCAAAAAAACAGAAAATGTAGTGATATTTTGTTTATGTTTTAATGAATAAAGCTTGCCTGAAGATCAGAGAGCAGAGCTAAGCCACTAGAGGCCAGGCAGTGGTGGCACACACCTTTGATCCCAAGACTTGAAAGACAGAGGCAGAGGGTTCCCTGTTAGTTCAAGGACACCCTGGGCTACATGAGATTGAATCTGTCTGAAAGAGAAACAGAGCTCACATACCACACACCTTTAATCTCAGCACTAGGGAGGTGAAGATAGGAATGATATGACTGGGTGGAGAGAGGAAAATAAGGTGGGAGGAGACAGGAGCTCAGGTGCAGTCTGAGGATGCAGTCTGAAGAAAGGAACACCCCTTCGATCTGATCTGAGCATTGGTAGAAGTAAAAGGTCCCTCTAGTGGCTGGTCACTCTGCTTCTCTGATCTCTTAGCTTTTATCCCTTAATATCTGAATCTAGGTTTTTTTTTTATTAAGAACAATTAGAATTTGTGCTATATCTGGTCCTGCAGCCATTCAGCCACAAGTAAATGCACAGAGCTTTATATTAATTATAAACTATTTGACCTATTGTTCAGGCTTATTACTAACTAGCTCTTACAACTAAATTCACCCATAATTCTTATCTATGTTTATCCACATGGCTTGATACCTTCATTAAGTAAGGTATTCTTGTTTCCTCTATGTCTGGCTTGCTATTGCATCTCTCTTTTCCTCTTCCCAGAATTCTCCTAGTCTAGTTGCCCTGCCTATACTTTCTGCCTGGCTACTGGCCAATCAACATTTTATTAAACCAATATGATTGACAAAGCTTTACAGCATACAAGATCATTATCCCACAGCCTGAACGTGGGACAGTTTTTACAAGACAGTGGAGTACAGGAAAGCCACTCTGGTCCCAAAGAGCAGACATCCAGAATACTGTTAGCCAGGAAGGCTGGGGTCATCCTAAACAATCCCAGGGCATAGCAGTGAGAGGTCTTCCCTCATGTGACAACTTTGAAAAGTTGCTAAACATTCAATGCAATTCATTTTGAGGCCTAACTGGCCTTTCTTGCTCTGGTGGGCAGGTGAAACATACACTGTCATAATCCAGTACGTGGCCACCAAGCACCCTTCAATTCTGGTGAAGCAGAATGGTGTTGCACTTTTTGTTGTTGCTGTTGCTTTTGTTTTTTGTTTTTGTTGTTGTTTTATTTTGTTTTGTTTTGTATTTTGAAACAGGGTTTCTCTGTGTAGCCCTGGCTGTCCAGAAACTCCCTCTGTAGACCAACCTGATCTCAAACTCACAGAGATCTGCCTGCCTCTGCCTCCTGAGTGCTGGGATTAAAGGCCTTGGTGCATTTTCTATGCCTGCTCTTGACTCCCCATTTTATAAATCAATAGAATGAAACTGAGGGATGCATAGATTTTTACCAATAAGTCTCCAAAAGTGGGTCCAAAGATGAGAAATTTCATTCAGTCACCCCTTCATTGGCCAAATAATCCCTAAAGAAACAGTTGCTGTACACCAGGCCCTGTACTGGGGTGTGGAGGGGTTCCCCCCCATTTGTTTTCTAAGATCTAACAATTGAGAGTTCAAGCCACTGCTTTACAAAGACATCATCGCATGCCTGTTTCCAGGAAGCTGAAATAGCTGGTCGTCTCAGGGAGGTCCCCGCGAGGTAGTTTGAGAAGTCTAGAGGAGTCAGCGGGCTCCAGAGAACTAAAGGAATCACAAGGCTGCTTAACAGGATTTCCTGTTATTTCTACAAATGAGGGATGAGGCACCAGCCAATCTGGGCCAGAGAAGCCTCTCAAGTGAGCTGGAAAGAAACTTTGCTCCCTTTATGTTCCAAGAGTTTGGTTGTGGTGTGTGTGGTGTGTGTGTTGGGGTGTGTGTGTGTGTGTGTGTGTGTGTGTGTTTGGGGGTGGGGCTCACACAAGAGTGCTGGCTATGACATCAGCTGGATCATGAAGGTCGATGATTCTATCTGCAGTTGGGAAGACTGAGTCAAGTCTGTGGTGTTATAAAGAGCAGCTCTTCAGAGCCAAGCTTGTGTTCTTTATGACAATGACACATGAGTGCTTGGAATCCCAAACCTTGGTTCTCCTTGCCAAAAAAGTCTCTCTTTTGCCTGGCCAAACCATGGATGCTACGCTCCCAGAGTCTGCAGATCATAAACCCTTGGGAGAGAGTTTCTCCAGTTAGAGCCAAAGATTCCTAAGGCATTCCACAGATGCTGCTGGGGAAAGTTATCTCTTGACCTCTTTCGTAGCTATTCTTCACAGCCATTACTTTTCCTTTCTCAATGGATGTTGTCTGAAGAAGAAAGGGTTCCTATATTAAGGGAAAAAAAAGAGTGCGGGAGGAGAAGAGGAGAGCGGAGAAAGGAGGGAGAAGGTCCGAATAATATACTTAGTAGCGAGACCCTGGCCCGTGAAAACCACCAGACTTGCCAGGCTCACACCGCTCCATAGAGAGAGCAGTGTGTAGCGGGTGAAGTTCCTGCAGGGGACTTCCCACCACCACATCTTGGTTAGCTTCTGTTTCCTCAGAGATGCCAAGGTCTCTGATTTCTCTCGCATGATTGGAGCAGTGCTTAACGCTGACTCTCGTTTGCCTTCTCTTCAGGGATTTTCAAAATGGATCGGGCCCCTACTGCTTTTGCTCCATTGCTAGGGAGAACACTAGCAGACAGCCTTGCTGTGGGAAAGCTTAGGTGCAGCTGACCCCTGTCTGTCATATCTTGTGGCTGGGGCAGCATGGGAGAGGCACTTAGAGCTCACACTCTCAGAGGATGAATAACCTTTGTGGGTGGGAATGAGAGACTAGTGCCTGTACTGAGCCCACACCTTCGACAGCAACCTCTCGTTGAAACACATGGTTTCCGTCTCAGCTCTCCCTCCGCGGTCCCCGTTTCCACTCCTGACCGGCTTCACTTTCCTGTCAGCATAAAAAAAAAAAAAACAAAAAACCTACCATCCTAGGCAAAACGCTTGTGCTATCCCAATAAACACACACCGTCAGGAGGTTTCGCTGCTACAAACTAGCCCACTCCTTCCCCTATTTCCTCCTGATGCTTGTGCTTGCATTCTGGTGCCTGGCAACACAAGGCGAGCTAGAGCCGATAGCTCAGGGGAATCCCCAGCCAAAGGGCATATCTGACAAGGGCCGTTATCAGATGAAACTGAGGCATGATGAGGTGACTCAGGCGTTACTCATCTAGAGCCAGCCTTTCCTCTATCAGACAGCACGCCCTTGAAAGGCTATGCCTAAGAAGGTCTGGAAACCAGGGCCCCTGCTAAATGAGATAGAGGCTCCTGGTGGTCAAATGGTTTCCATGAGGCAAACGTTTTCAATCAAGACTTTATTTATTCGCTTGCTCATTCATTCATTCGCTGAGTATGAACCATTCTTTCCAGAGCTTTGAGCAGAGCGTTGGCTCAGGCCCTGGAAACATGGAAGAGATAAGATGATCCCCTGAACAGCCATCAGACAACCACTCAAGGAGAAGTGTTGGGTCTTCAAGAAACCCAGCACAAAGCAGATGCTGGCTGCCAGGTTTTTAGCATCTCTAGGACCTGTTACAGGGTCCTGACTCCTCTCAACATCCCCGCCCACTACCCTAAACCTTTCCAGCCCCTCCCCCAGCTTTGCTTCCCTTCCTCCAGCTTCTCTTTTCCTGTAAAACCCTGTCATTTTGGCGCTGTGCCTCTCTTGGTCCTCCTCTTGGCTTCTGGTCCCCTCTGTTACCCTTACTATTCTTCTCGCCTCTTCTCTCGCTCTTCTCCCATCCTCTCACGCCATGTTTGATCTGGACTTTTTCAGATACCCCTGGCTGTAGGCTCCCTCATATCTACAATAAAAACCTTCTCCTCAACTATACATAAGAGTGGTCAGGTTCTCATTTTCATCCAAAAAGTAGAAGGATCCCATCTTTCTTTTGCACAAAGAGATCAGAAATAATTGTTTGCTTCAGATTAGTGGCTGAACAGAATGGATCCGGGGTTTCTTTTGCTCTTGTTGTCCCTGTCAGCCGGTACCTCCGGAGCAGGCTCTCCCACCTCTTCTCTCCCAGGTTTTTGCTTTAGTCTTGCTTTGATCCAGTTTTCTGTGGTTGCCTATTTGAAGTACAGTGGGATCCAAACACACCTGGGAAGCCACTCTTTGAAGAGAGAACAGGAGATAAGGACATCTAGCTTGTATAAAAAGGATCATCAGAGATGTCTCATTAGCAAATATGTCTCTGCCTGTTTAGGGTCAGGGATCTAAGCGCTAATAGAGAGCAATTAGTAGGTGGAAAGATTCAAATGCCACTCCTGTTGATGTCTGCAAAGCATGATGAAATGCTGTTCCTTGAAGAGAGCAGCCGCTCACTGGAGTAAGTTGATCATACCAGGCAGACCCCTTCACTCCAGGGTACACACAGAAGCATTGATTTGACCTTCCTGAATTGATTTGTGTTCTGCATGGCTGTTGTCCTTGCCTATGAAGCCTTGGCCAGCCCTACCCTGAGAGCTCCATCTAGAGCATCACCCTTGCTTCCTTCACTCAGACCCAGGGACTTGCTTCATGAGGAGAAGCATGACTGTCACCATGGAACCCACTGTGTTTCCTAGACACAGCATACACCATATTTTGAGCACCAGGTATCTGTGTCAGGATTAGTAACCTCTTTTATTATTATACTCATTGATGCCTTTGGAAATTTATACCTCTTGATCCTTAAACACAATCACCAGAGGCAATCGGGGCTGATGAAAATGAGATTGTCAGAAGTTTAGGCCATCTGGGGTGTGGCTTGCTGGGTTATTTCACCAAAAGAGTAACCAAGACCAATAAAACTGCCCCCTGAGGAGACAGAGAGCAGTCAGGGCCCTGGAGCAGCTTCAGGAACTGTCACAACCAGCCCACATTTTACAAATATTTTTGGTGGAATAGAAGCTAAAAGACAAGCCGGACTACTGTGGGGTGAGCCTCTACCACTTGGAAAAGATCTAGAAGAGTTAGAGCAAATTTAATATAGAACACAATGTTTCTCCTCAGTGTGAGGGACAGACTAGCCAGAGTTGTCAGTGCCCTACCATTCGTAGGTACTCGGTGGCAGAACTGGAGGTCTTTTTATACATTTTTGAGGATGGAGGAGGTTTCACAGCACAAGCCTGCAACTAGACTCTCTGACTCCAGGTAGGAGGTGGGGAAGTCAGCGGGAAGCAGCACGTGTGATGATCACACTCTCTTTGATATAAAGTCACTTCACCTTTAAGAGATCTTGACCCCAAGGAAGCCCATCAGCTAAGACTACACTCCTGTTGGTGTCTGTGAAATGGGGAGAGCGAAGCACTGTGGCCTGAGCGGGCTCTGAATTCTAGCATTACCTCTGACACGGGCCACAAGTGCTGGGAACACGGTACCAGACAGGGGAGCGAGTGGGACCAACACAGGAGGGACTTGGAGAGCATACTCCAGGAAACCCAAGCTTGCTGTCACTCAGCCTCGATGCCAGTGGCTCACTCTGGCTCTGTGTGCAGAGGCATTGTGTGGGGAGTAGAAGGGAGACGAGGAAGCTGGGACTCAACTCGACATTTGGAGGTAAGTGCCCTCGTATGCAAGAGACATCTTTCCCTTAGTGATCTAACAACTAATGTCTGCTGTGGAGGAATGAGATGTTCCAAGGGGTAGGTCAAAGCAAGAACAGACAGCCTTAGCCTCGGCCCTGACTGACACAAACGTTGAAAGAGAAGCGAAACAGAGGAGCTATGGGAAGGCATTATTGATCTAAACCCAGCCTACCTTTTATCAGACACCATGTCCTTGAAACTCTGTGTCTGAATAAAATGCTGCAAAGAAGGCCTAGATTATATGAGATACTTATCATATATTTCCAAATGACCAAGATGGCACAGAATCAGATGGCAAGATGGCACCCTGGGGAGCTGGAAAAGGAGGCTGGTTTGCTTGATCAGTTGTGGTAAGTGACATCATCAGAGGGCAAAGACAGTGTTAAAAGACATCATCAGTGGGCAATGACAGTGTTAAGTGACATCAGAAGGCAGCAGCAGTGTTAAATGACATCACCAGAGGGCAGAGAAGTGTTAAATGACATCAGAAAGCAATGGAAGTGTTAAATGACATCCGAGGACAATGACAGTGCAAAGTGACATCACCAGAGGGCAAGGCATTTTTAAATAATGACATCAGAGGGCAAAGGCATTGTTAAATGACATCACCAGAGGGCAATGGCAGTGTTAAGTGACATCAGAAGGCAAGCAAGAAAGGACACCCACTTTGCTCTTAATAAAATAAAACAGCACAATGCTTTAGGAAAACATGTTAGTTGAGAAGTTACTGTGATTTATACAGAGAAATGATTCAAATGGAACAAAAGTAACCATGTATATAACCATGATGATATTGCTTATAGCGGACAATAGAACTAGATGTAAAACAATCTTTAATCCCTCTGACAGATAATTGACTAAACTAAAGGAAAAAATTTCACAAAATATTTTGCAATCATAAAAGATTATGACTCTCATGAAGCAACATCTAAAAGTATGTAAAATAAAATCAACAAAAAAAAGACAAAAATGAGGCTCCATGTAAAAAATCCAAATATTCAAATGAAAAAGATTGAAGAATGTGGAAAGTGTGAATACTTTATGTTAAAGGAGCGAGCAGATTATAGATGATTAAAGAAGACATCATGAATGGGGGAGGCACTGACGGAGCTGAGGGGAGGGGCAGGAATCATGTAGAGGCAGTGCTTTTGTATAAAATTCTCAAAAACACAAGTGGGCTTATGACTTTACACTAGACTTAATGCCCATGGCTTTTAGCTATAAATAATAAACAACACACCACATAGAAACTTTACATTGGTCAGAAAAAAAAAACTCAGTGTCAAATAACTAGCATAAACAAGGATGAGAGAATGTACACCCACAACAGGGTTTTGTAGAGTACTTATTGTGCTTTGAACCGAAGAGGATCTGACAATTTAATACATATTCAGTTACCATCCAGAAAGATCAGTGGCCAAATCGTCCTCAGTGTTCCATGTGGAGGCTTTGAACATAACAGGAAGTTAGGGTCAACACAGCCTAAAGAGACCCTGGGTTCTCTGAGTCATTGGTTCTGATAACACTCTCCCACTTGGGTGGAAAAGAGAAATGGATATTTGGGGAGCATTGCTATGTGCTGGGACTGATCTGATGCTGGTCTCTCCCTGCAATGGCTCAGGCAGTGCAGGAAACATGTGCCACCCCCAGGGGGGTCCTCAGTGATGTTCTCCAATCAATTATATACAGCTGTTCTAGCATCCAGTGCCTCTGCTCACTGGGGAATGAGGAGGGCTCCCATGCCCTCTGCACAGCTGGAGTAAGCCCCCCCCAGGAGCACATGACATTTGCTGGGCAGCTGACCTACTTACTTTTCCAAGCCAAGGTTACATGGGTGGCTCTTCTTTTCTGTCTAAGTCACGCTTTCCTCTTGTCTTAGATCTGCCATGATCTGCCACGATAGGTCTGAAATTCATTTACACATGAGCCTGGGGCTGAGTCTCCTGTTATGTGATATTCGCTTGGCCTCATTAACCCTCCCTTCATCCCACCCACACACTACAGATGTTATAGACTGCTGGGGCATTCCCTCCTCCGTGCCTGGTAAGGAGAACTTTATTTCATTCTTCCATAATCCCATCCTGGGCTTATTCACTCTCCTGATAACTCTATTAGAATGTTTATAAGCTAACGTGCTTTTAATTGTTTCTCTAGTCTCAGAGATACAAAGAGTAAGTCTCGCTAATGGGCTTTGTAACCTCCATCCCTTATTTTTATTGCTAATGGACTCTCCAGTAATATAAAATGATTGATGAGTGCAGTCAGACAGAAGCAGAAAAATCAATACCTGTCCAGACTCCATCTTAGTTAAAAGCAGGTGAAGAGCGGAGGCTGGCGGACAATAGGATTTCCTCTGCTTCCCAAGCATCAGAAGAATATGGGGAGAATGATCTTGATCTAAGATGGGCTGTGAGACTCTCTACAAAGGAGTTGGGTTTTTTTAAATTTGTTTTGTGTTTGTTTGTTTGTTTTCTTCCTTCTTATAGAGGATTTTGAAGGACTTTGAATTGGAGCACCATGAGCAGTTGAGAAGTTCTCGGATTGCTGAAGAGCTGTCTCCAGTAGAGGGCAGTAATACATGCACACGGTCTGAGCCTGATCTCTCAGGAGCTGCTGGCTGTCCAACCTACCCAGGTTTGGTGACTCTGGCCCATCACACTGGGAAGGCCACCTTTGGTCAGACATGCTTTTCAATAGCAAAGCCTCAGCCACGGAAGGGTCACATTTGATGAGATGGTTTGACACATCACGTGTGCTCAGCGTTGTGTTGTATCATCTCATTTAGCCTTCACAATGGTGTTGTCATTGTCCCCGTTCATAGAAAAGGACATGGTGTGAGCTTATGCAAGCACATGGGTCAACAGGTCATGGAGTGGTGAAGTTGCTTCTGCTCTACAATACCAAGACTTACTTCCCATGATGATAGAAGTAGCAGGCCATATTTGTCTGTTCCGTTCTATCATTCATTATCTCCCCCTGGGACATTTCTTGACCACAGGGACTCTTACATCCATCCACAGCTAAGAGAGAGCTTTGCATATGGTAGTGCTTGTAAAATAAGTTTGAGTCACCATTAAAAGTGCTTTAGTGGCTTCTGGGGGGCATACTGTGCAGTAGTTTGGCTTTCTAATTTGTCTTCACTTATAATCAAAGACAATAAATAGCAATGGCAAGAACCTACATAGACAATTGGGAAAAAAAAAACATGAACGCAAACCTAAATGGATACATGTTGCCAAGCACAATGCTCAAATGGTTACCTAAGCTTGCTTCTTTAGCTGTTGCTTACAATTTTCTTGAAACCTCCCATTAAAGTCGGAATTAGTTACAACCTCTAAACATCATCCGCAGACGATGTTGCCGCCAGTTGTCAAGCCCAGGGCAGCATGAGTTTGAGCGGATTGCTGCTGCACGAAGATTCCCTTTTGAGTTTGCAGCAAACGCCTCCCACTGTCACCACCTACCTTCTCTCCTAGTTCAATCTACCAGAGCAAACTCTTCACTCTTGGCCTTCTTCCAACGAGAGACAACGGCATCGACTCCTGCCCACCGACACCTTATCACTTTTGTTAATACCGCGTCAATATTTGCATTCCAAGTGCATATCTTTTACCATCTCTGTGATAATCAGAACGTTTACACTAATTATCTAGTATAGTACTATACCTTTAAACATACCTAGCAATGGAGGCGTCAATGGACGGACACATCTGTGGATAGAACCAGGATATATCTTTGTACTTTAGGAAAGTGGAGTTGGAGATACAGCTCAACTGTTAAAGCCTCAGCTCACAACCAAAAAGTCAAGAAATCAAAGAGCGTTGTGTTGTGATGATTCTAGGAATAGCAAAGGATTTAAGAATTGAGAACTGGATGATTGTTTCTCAAAGTGATCACAGCTGTTGCCAGAGGTCTGAAGGGTTCTCTAAGGAAAACATTTGACTTTGAGTCTTTATAATATCTTATGAAAAATTAAAAGATGCATATTCTAAATTATGGGTATATATGAAAGAATGCAGCATGCAATAGTTTAGGACTCGGTTCTGGAACAGAGCTGGTTAAGTTGACGCCCTGTAGGGCTTGTCTAGCTACAGATCTAGTAAAGACTTCTTGTCTGTAAAATGGGACCACACAGGGTATTAATGAGGAGTCTGTGAATTAACACATGAATATGGAACAGTTTCTGTTGTCTAATCAGCACTTTATAATCACAGGTCATTCTGGTTAGCAGCAAGAAATAGCCCATAATTAAAGTGTATGGATATTTATAGTCACACCATTATCAAATACTACCTCAGCTTCAGAGCCGATGGATAAAGAGGAACTTGGATACTAACTGTGTGCTCACACTGAGTGACATCCAAGTATCATTAAAATGAGTCTGCAATGATGAACTTTTTAGAGTCTGAGTCAGGGGGGAAAAACTGAGAGAACTGAGTCGCTTGCCAAGGCTCCCAATGACAAAGAAATGCTAACAAAAGGACATGTGTCATAATAACCGATACCATAATCCCACTTCAAGGGACAATTTATTGGCAAAATCACATCTGTTCATATTTGAATGATTAATATTTTAAATTTTCCCATTTTAATTCAATTAGTGGACTTCTTTTAAAACTCTAGAATCTTTAAGCAAGAAGGGTTTATGGTACGTTTGTTTTTAGGAATTTAAGCAGCATTAGTTCAGGTGAACACTGAACTACTCGGGACCACAGTCTTTGGAGGCATCACTCTGTCTCTTAAGCTTGGATATACAGTGCTGACTGCTGCAGCCTTTGCCAAGTTTGTCCGTGGACCAAGTGCTTTCGGAACAGTTCGGCTCACATTTTGCTCTGCCCCTGACATTTCCTTCCAGTCTTCCTACAACTTGATCCACAGGCAGCAGAAGGAAAAACTGTGTGCCCTACTGGGTGTAACTTAAGCACATATGAGACCTCAAAGCTCACCTCTACAGTGACACACTTCCTCCAAGGTCACACCAACCTCAACAAGGTCCTGTCTTCTAATAGTGCATTCCCTAAGGGCAAAGCATTCAAACACTTGAATCTATGGGGGTCACACCTATTCAAAACACCACACTGGAGTAGGTATAGCTTTGTGGGAGGAAATGTGTCACTGGGGGTGGGCTTTGAGGTCTTGGAAGCTCAAGCCAGGCCTAGTGGCTCAATGCTCTTTCAGCTGCCTCCTGTTCCAGATGTAGAACTCTCAGTTCCTTCTCCAGCACTGTGTCTCTCCGCATGCCACCATATCCCACTATGATGATAATGGACTAAACATCTGTACTGTAAGCCAGCCCCAATTAGATGTTTTCCTTTTAAGAGTTGCCGTGGCTATGGTGTCTCTTCACAGCAAAAGAAACCCTAGCTAAGACACAGAGGCCTTAAAGTTTTAATTAACTGATCTCAATTGTTGAGTGAATCTCTGAATCCCCAGGGATCAAGCCCCAGTTGAGTTAAGAGGAGAGAAGCTAAGTGCATTGACTGAGATAAATTCCTGGGAGGAATTTCTAATTAGTGGCTCCTTCTTTATGCAGGCAGCAAAGAACTATTGACGTCACCATGAAATTTAAGAGTTTGCATGAGATGGAGAGGATGGTAGATGAAGAATCAGTCATTTCCAACATGGTGAAATGCAAGCCTGAGATGACATCCAAATTAATAAACACGGGGGTGAGAGGGTGGGGATTGAACAATGAAATAAGCTTCCCTGAAGTCACAGCTTATGGCGCATGTTAACTCTTAAGTTGCTACCCAGTAAGAGAGGCACAGGTGGTGCCAGGAGAGGGTGATGGAGGGATGCCATTGAAGTTTAGAACACAGCGACGGATCTGTCACTAGGAACAGATTATACAGATTTGCAATGGTTAGTGTACGTGTCTCCTTCCCTGCCCATCTTCACCGCTCTAAATGCCCAAGGTGTAAAAGAGCAGCTGGTGTTGGCCTTGGTATGGGGGAGACATGAGAATGTGTTCCTTTTCTGTTGCAGTGTAAGCATGTGCACGACTCCCAACACTGCAAGTATGAACTGATAACATGCATAGAACATTGTATAGGTTATATGCAAAACAACACAAGACGTGCAGAGGATAATTTCCTTTTGAGAAGATCCAAGACTTTAGTTGATGTGGACAAACAATGGGTTCTAAATTGCATCTTAATGTGGCACCTGGCCAGGATGGTAGTACATGCCTGTAATCCCAGTACTTAGGGACCTCAGGCAGGCAGATTGACACAGATTCGAGGCTAATTAAGATATATAGTCATACCTTGTCTCAAAAAAACTGAAAAATAGGGCTGGAGAGAAGGCTCAGAGGTCAAGAACACTGGCTGTGTTTCCAGAAGTTCTGGGTTCAATTCCAAGCAACCACATGACAGCTCACAACCATCTATAATGAGATCTGATGCCCTCTTCTGTCACACAGGTATGCATGCAGACAGAACACTGTACACTTGGTAAATAAATAAATCTTAAAAAAGATAGGGATTTAAAAAAAACAAAGAGAAAACAAAAAAAATGTTCCAAACATAAAAAGGATTTACAAAACAAAAAAATCACAAAACATCTGTCAGTAAGGATTTCTTTTCATAACTGCCTTAAATGGTGAAACATTTACCTTGGGATTCTTAGGTGAACTGTGTGAACAGAAAACCAGGTCCTCACATTTATTGAACAAGGACTTTCTTCACTGAGTCGCTGCCCCACCCCTCATTTGAAGATTATTAAAATGCATGTTACCTAGCTAACATCATTGAGCTACGAAAATAAATGCTCACTGATCAATGGAGGCTGGAAAACTGTTCTTCGGGGATAATTTCAGTTTGCTGCCGGCCTAGAGCAATGTTCTTTTCCGCTTCTGTCAGGAACAGCCTTCCCAGGTGGGCGGAAGGCAGAAGCAAAGGTAGGCTTCGAAGGCAAAGAGGTTGGCTCTCATGGATGAAGGGTGGGTGTTCAAGAGAGACGTAGCTGGGATCTGAATAATGGAAGAAAGTGACTTTTTAAAATCAGCCTTGCAAAGAACTAAGTCGATTGGCAGGATCCCTTTCCCAGGGTTCCCGCGACCCACTTGAGTTTCCACGGTCCCGCATGGACTTCGTGGGGCACACAGTGTGCACACATGCTTCCATACCCTCATCAGTAACAAACTGGGGATGTAGATCAGCAGTAGAGTTCTCACCCAGTACGTAGAAGGCCCTGTGTTTGATCGTAGCTCTGGCAGGGAGAGAGCAAACGGGAGGGGATCAAAGGAACGTCTCATCAGGTCCGATACAGTAAACTACAGTTATTAGTTCAAATTATCCAACCCCAAATATGTGTCTGCCCAAGCAAAGTTTCATACTTCCAAATCTGAGTCCCTCCAGTAGTATTATTTGAAGTCATGATCCAAACTGGCATCTAATGAAATTCTGTCTTGGAACTTGCCAAGATGCTAATTCCAAATAAGAAAAATGGACCAGATTCTCCTCAACCTCACCTTATTGGACTTATGGGGAACTTCTCTCAGATACGACCACCACTGCCCTGCCAGGGAATGAGGTCTGAAGAGGGGTTTAGGTACGGAACCCCAGAATTTGCAGTACATTGGCACTCCCATGGCTAACCACAGCCTATTCCTATAATGCGGAGGTGGTGGCAAGGCTCCAGGCCAGTGCCTAAACCCAGGTCTGAAGGCTGTGTGGTACAGATCTTTCTGGCCACACTCAGTGCTAGTGTTTATGCTCAACACAGACAATTAGAAAGTCTATGGCAAAAAGTCAGGACAGAATTATGACTGCTTTGTGTTCTTCATTCGCCAGACACTGAAGTACTCAGCAGCCCCCCCATGTGGTCGTGAGAATGGGGAGTGGAAGCAGGGACTGCCGCTCCCCAGCAACCCTTCCTTCTGCAGCAGCCTGGTGTTCAGGTGATGGCACCCCAATAACCATGCCCTGTGGAGAACTTGTGTTCTTTGATGTCCTTTGTTGAATGACCAAGTGTCATTAAAAGCCATTTCTAGGTTTCTGAGGGGATGGCAGCTTTAAAGAGGGAGAAATGGGTGCTGAGCAAATTCTTCCCCTAATACTGGGCAGCATCTCATGCCATCCTCCCCAGGGTTACCAGACTCCCCAGAGGAGGGATAGGGGCTCATGCAAACAGAAGATCAATTAGGCACAGAGGAAGCTGGACAAGAGAGGAAGCTTGTCTTTGACCTTTCTATCACGGTCTCCAGAAAGTCTTCATGAGGTCCAAGCAACTCATGCTTGACCCCCAAGTCCTGAGTTTGTTCAGCAGTGCAAATGACACCTGGAGGCCAGCCACATCCCCAAATCTCTCCCA
>LOEQ01001970.1:94875-104896 GCA_001685075.1 Bramus lutescens | reverse complement strand
GGGGGGGTGGATGAGGAGAGTGGAGAGGGAGGGAAAACTGGGGTTGGGATATAATGTGTGAGAGAAGAAGGAGGAGGAGGAGGAGGAGGGAGGGGGAGATCGAGAGAGAGAGACAGAGAAACAGAGAGAGAGAGACAGAGAATATCCCCAAAGATCCAGCTGTAGGCAAGCCTATAAGGAATTTTCTTAGTGATTGATGAGGTAAGGCCCAGCTTATTGTGGGTGGTGCCATCCCTGGACTGGTGGTCCTGGGTTCTCTTAGAATACAGGTTGACAAGCCAGAGGGAATAAGCAAGTAAGCACCACCCCTCCATGACTTCTGCACCAGCTTCTGCCTCCAGGTTCCTGCCCTGACTTCCTTCAATGTTGCACTATTTGAGTATTAGCCAAATAAACCCTTTCTTCCCAACTTACTTTTGGTCATAGTGTTTCATCATAGCAATAGTAATCCTAATTAAGACATTCTGTGTGCAATCAAGCACTGGGCTGAACTCTGTGAATGCAATTGAAGGGAGGGAGGAGGGATTATATGAGCAAGGAAGATCAAGATCTTGATGGGGAAACCCGCAGAGATAGCTGACCCGAGCTTATGAGAGCTCACAGACTCTAGAACTACAAATTGGGGAATCTGCATGGAAGCAAGCTAGGCCCTTTGCATGTGGGGGGACAGTTGTGTGGTCTATTTGTTGGGCCCCTGGCAGTGGGACCAGGATCTGTCCCTGGTGCATGAGCTGAGTTTTTGGAGACCATTCCCTGTGGTGGGATGCCTTGCTCAGCCTTAATGAAGGGAGGTTCTTGTTACTGCCTCAACTTGATATGTTAGGCATTGTTGACTCTCCATGGGAGGCCTTACCCTTTCTGAAGAGTGGATGGGGGGTGGGGGGAAAGGTGGAGAGGGAACAGAAGGAGGGGAGAAACTGAGGTTGGTGTGTAAAATTAATAAAAAGTTTTAAATTAAAAAACATTGTGTGTGTGTGTAACTGATAAATAAAGAAAAAGAACTTGAGAGGGAGTCAAGGGGGCCACAGAAAGAGTTGGAGAAAGGAAAAGGGGGGAGGAAATGATGCAAATACAGAACACACATACAAAATTTTAAAAAATAAACTTATTTTTTAAGAAAGGAAGCGTCCATAACCGAGAATCTACACTTAGGTTTAGCTCTTCAGGTGAGCTCTAAACAAATATTTTATCTCTCAGCCATTGCTGAGGGAAAACGAAGAAGGGTTTTATTTTTGAAGAAAGTGGATGTTTGGTTTTCATCTTTGTGACAAAATGTCCGACATAAATGATTTTGGGAAGGAGGCTTTAAGTCACAATTTCAAAGAATGACCACTGATCCCATTGCCTGGGACCTAAAGTGAGGCTGGGAATAATGAAGGGAATGACGGTGTGGTAAGACAAAGCTGCCCACTTCTTGCTGCTCAGAGTGAAGAAGAGCATAAGGAGGTCAGAGCCAAGTCACACTCTCAGACCCCACCTCCCAACAGTTCATTCAGGTGCACCTCCATCCATGTATTAAATCATTGATGAAGTCCAGTTGTCTCTGGAAATGGCTTTAAAGATGCACCCAGAGGCATTCTCTCTCTCTCTCTCTCTCTCTCTCTCTCTCTCTCTCTCTCCTTTAGTTTTATTGTATGCAGATGGGTGTTTTGTCTGCTTGTATGTCTTTGCATGGCATGCATGCAGTGCTGTCAGAGACCAGAAGAGGGCGTCAGATTTTTTTCTAGACTGGAGTTGCAGGCAGCTGTCAGACACATTCAGGCTCTCAGTCCATCCAACTCAACACAATCAGGATTAGCCATCACTGTGAAAGTTGAGGCTGTTTGTTCCCATGGCTGTGGAGCTACATCAGAACATTTCATCCTTGCCTTGCTGCCTCTGGGGAAAGATATGCATTATAGAAAGGCCTTCTAATCTCATGCAAATTGGGCAAGGTATTCCAAATAAGGAACTTCTCTTGCACTTGCTTTAGGACACGGACCTCCAGTAGACAGAGATTTAATTGAAATCTGTACATAGAGAGTCATTCATTTCTAGAGCTTGTGGCTTCCATACATTGTCGTCCCTAAACACCGTGAATCCTCTTTTCATTAGGTAATCATCCTTGTCATAGACGAGCCACAATGGAGATCAAAGGTATGAGGCAGCTTTTGAGGTTTGCTTCAACACCCCTGATTTAAACTTATAGCCCTGGTCCATTCGACAGAGAGAAAAGCACCGAAAGATCTCAACACTGATGAAGGCACAGAAACGACCTGTGTTGTGAGTGTTTCTATTCTCAGGATACCTTCCACTCCTGAGAGTGGTACTCCAAGAGGGAAGATCCCTACTCTGCCAATCCATTCTCCTCTACTCTCAGTGGCAGCTCCACGCTCTCTCCTTTCCAGTGTTTCTGGCACATCCTTCCCAAACTGCAGCACCAAAGCCCAAGCCAATACAGAAAACTTGGGCTTCGAGAATGAACTACTTTCCCCTCCAGGACCTTGTTTACCTTGATTCTTCGTCTATGCGGATGCTTTGTTTTGAAAGGAGCACAATTAGAATCCTGCCTTTTTCCAACAGGGTATTATTTTTGATGACCCAACATTGGCTCATTCCATGATTAATCTCCCCAGTGCCCTAGAAGGGCAAATAGGTGGCAAGCATGAGGGAAGAGCTTCTGTGAACACACTTTTTACTGGAACCTATCCCATTGCCAAGCTCCTCTGCCAGGTTCCATTAGGAAATTGCAAGCAGATGCATATATCCAAGCGCTTTCTTCTCTCCTCCCCATAATATATAGACATAAGATTGCAGGGAGGGGCAGAGCGACCTGCCTTGTGTGGTTCCGGTGCACAGCAGACATGCAGACCAATGCAAATCCCAAGCACGCAGCTCAGAGTACATGTCACAGGGCCTCCTCTACGTCATAGCGACTCTATGCAGCTACCAGACAGGGGAGGACAAAGTGACAATCAATACGTTGTACTTCAGGATGTCAAGTGAAGGCCATGACAAGATGGGCAGGCTGCCCCAGGAATATGACAAGAACAGAAATACCTAAGGATTGATTAGGGGCTGGACCAAATTCCAGGCTTGAAGGCATCACAGATTATGCTAAGAGCTCCCAAGGGAGGGCTCCAATGGGCAATTTTGTGAGCCCTGCATTCCATTCTTCTGATACAGACATCATGCCTGCCTGGGAGATGACTGGAGAATTAAAAGCCCAAGCAAAAAGTGAATTCAGGAAGGGCTGCTTCCCCATCAGAATGCTTTCAATTTTCCTGAGACACCTCCCACCATCTTTGAAAAGAGCAGATTTTATTATTTCACTTTGTCGTTCTGGCTCCCAACGAGGACCAAAGCCAGCATGCAGGAAGATAAAGAAAATCTCAGATGACAATGGCAGTCAAAAGGCAGGAAGACCTCAGCCTGGCAGAGACTTCCAGATGGAAGTGTACAGGGAAGCTGGAAGGGAGATACAGTCAGTCTTTAAGGGGATGCCTTTAAGCTGTTTTCCTCTTCTTTCAGGAACATTTAGGTCTTGTCTTTTTTTGTGTGGACAGAAACATACACTTAATCACTAGCATATTGTATGAAAGAAAAATATATAGACCTTCAAGACCTCAAAATATATAGCCCCGGTTCCAATCTTCATTACCAGAAATAACTAGAGGAAATGAGAAGCACGTGGGGGAAGGCTTTCCTGAGCGATGCCAGGACTTCGTTTTAATTCAGCTTGTGGATGGCCTGCTCCCACCTCCCCATCTCGCTGACCATATATTCAGAGGTCAAGCTACTAAAATCAAGCAAATACACTCCATTTCCTTTAGACCTAACCTCTGCAGTAGGAAGCACATTTCTTTTGAAATGACATGAGCTTTGGGGGTCATTGAAGACCATGTGGAGACTACCTGGATGGGCAGCAAAAATCCGAAAGGAGTTCTTTATGTCTTCAATGGATGAAGGAAATCTCCCAGAGAATGGTGATTATGGTCTGTGGGTGTCACGGATGTTTCACTTGGTGTTGGTATCTGACAACATCTTTTGTTAGTGGCTGGTAACTAACTGGAGGAAGGAGACAGGGAACAGACCGGAGGACACACTGCTCCTCCTCTCCATAAACAGCCCGCGTTGCTTCTTTTAAGTTCTTTAGGCAGTTGTTTTAATCCCTTGAAATTTTGGAACCGCCCAAGAATTTAAAAGTGATCATTAGCATTCACTTTGAATATATGCCAGAGACTACTATCCACAAGGAAGAGTAAGACCTGTTCATGATGCGGCATTCCACGGTTAGCTTACAGGCTGGTTCTGCAAGCATTGCTCACGATTTCAGTAGACAAAGCGGGGTGGGATGTCAGGAAATGCAGCTAAGCCCTGTTTCTGCCCCTTCCTGGTTGCTAACCTTTAACAAGTCATTTAACCTCTGAATCACTCAATTTCCCTATCTGTGAAATGAAGCATTGAAGCTGATCGTTCCCAAAGTCACCTTCTGCTATAAAGTTTTATGATGTCTAAGTCTCTGGATCTATTGGAAAGGCCGTGCGATGGATTTGTTGCACTTAGACCCCCAGGGAGCTAGAAAGACTTTAAAGTGATACATGATTATGACAGAAACTTAAGAGGGTAGCCTTGTTCCTAATGAATGAACCTGCTCAACATTCAATTCTGAGCAAGGAAAGTTTTAGTTGTGGTCGACTCCCACAAAAACTGCTCCCACAGAGAAAATTCAGAACTACCACTTTAGGGCTTCAACTCACTTCCTCCCGTCAATTTATCCAATGCTCCAAGAATACTGCCTTTCTCTTATTGATCCTCTAACGTCATCAGGAGACGGGAACAAATGCCCCCACAGGACTGTGTGCCCACTAACCTGCCCTCCCCCACCCGTCCCCACAAACCACAATGTCAGTGGCTCCCATATTGATGCACAGGCCTCGTGGATAGATGGACGTGGGTCCCTAATGAAGGGGTGGGTTATTGCACTTCCTGGTCAGGTATGCTCAAGGATACCTTTTGTGTCTGGAGTCAGAGATAAAGAACCAAAGTGCAGGTGTGACACCCTCCTAGAGTTCACAACTCCATTCATTGCTGCCTGATCTCTGACATTCTTTTTTTTNTTGACTCTGCTGACACAAATGTCTCTTGGCCGATTGCGCTCAGTCTGGTTTGTGTAATGGTGTCTATGTGCAGTAGCAGCGAGAAAATCCGTATTCACTCTGCTATCCTGGGGGTGTGGGGCACATGGCTGTCCTCAGCCTTTCTCAAAACATAAGATCCATGAGCAAATTAGCCGAAATGACTCTTAAAGTTTCCCCCATCATTCCCCCTCACGTGTGCTGTTATTTCTCCTGTGCATGCCGTTGTATTGACACAGCATTCTACCTAGATGACGCAAAAATACACTTGCCGGCTTGAATTCTTTGTTTGAGGTTATTGGATTTCACTCTCTAATGGTTATTTCTCATCATGTAAAATGTATTCAAGCTTCTTGAAAACCCTGAATTTTTTATGGATTGGATAACAAGACAGACTTTCAGTGGATTGCTTATTTTTTCTTCATTATTTCTAGCTGATAGGTACTATTATGAGTCCAATCTTCTTCCCCTCTGCTATATTCAGACTGTGAAGTCCCAACCCTGATCCCAAACAATGTGGCTGTATTTAGAAACAGCCATGCTGGAGAGGTGTTGAGTTGAGACAGGAAGATCATGCCAGAGCAGGGTGAGCCCCTCACTCCATATGATCAGTGTTCTTGCTGGAAGAGGAAATTCTGAGAGACGCACACACAAGGAAAGAAAACACCATGTGTCAAAGCAGGTAATAATCATGTTTCTACAAGTCAAGGAACACAGAACACAGATTGCAAAGCACCAGAGCTAGAGAGCATCCCCATAGGATGTGACGTCACGGGGAAGAACCCACATTGGTCTCAGACTTCTCAACTCTGGAACTTTGAAATCCAGAAATCTCTGTTAAACCACTCTGTTGGTGGCACATATGACAGCCTTCAGCAACTCGTACAATAACCACATTTGGATACCTTCCTCTAGGCTCTTCTTCAAATGACCCAGAACGGGGCTGGGGCAAGGGCTTAGGGAGCGAACATCCTGCCGCACTAAGATGATGAACTGAGTTTGGTTCTCAGAACCCACATGATGAAAGAGATCTGACTCTCAAAGGTTGTTCTCTGATTTCCATGTGTGTTCAACACATGCACACATACACACAAAATTAAATAAATAGACGTGAAAAATTAAATGGTCAAGACTGTGTCTCTAACAATTTGTTAAGTCTGATTAGTTTGCCCACTACAGTCTCAGCCTTGAGGCCTTTATCTCTCTCTCTCTTTCTCTCTCTCTCTCTCTCTCTCTCTCTCTCTCTCTCTCTCTCTCTCTCACCCCCAAAAAAGACCGTCTACCCTCCCCCCCACATCCACATCCAGACACAGAGGTGTATGTGGGATTGGCTCCACTGGGCAGCTATTGGGAATGCCCCTCAGACCTATTTGTAATAGTCAACATTAGGAGGACTGGTATTTTCTTACATTCCGTTTTGAATTAGTGAAAGCCATAGTGCATGTGTGGGGGAAGCACAGTTACACACTCATTGGTTTAGGCCCTGTCATGATTCCTTTCAAGAAGCTGCCAATAGATTTTAGTCATGTTCTGGCAACGGTTCCCGACCACAGACACTGCATAGCTGTTGAATGAGTCACCGCCCTGAGTAATCTAATTCTTGACCAGTACATGCCTGCCGCTGCTCCCAGTGCAGCGTCTGGCTGTGGGGTTTGTTTTGCTGGGCTCCCTGGATCTTCTTAAACACTTTCTAAGGGTCAAGTTAAAGACTTACTATGACTCCTTCGGGAGTCAGTGGCGTGTGAATTGGCTAGTCATCGAGAACCAAATGTTAAGTTTCATTAAGCCTTCTCATGCATTAAAGCACAGCTTGTTGTGCCTTTATCACGGGGGGGGGTGGACAATAAATGTAAACTAGAAACTTTGCCCTCTTGAGTCATGAGCCTTTTTGCTGAAGAACTCAGAAGGGAGGGGGGGGGCGTTCTGGGGAAAGATGTCAGGGGAGCAGAGCCCGCCCATGTCTCCAGACAGGCTCTGGGAATTCAGCATGTGCACCAGACGTCTGGATGCCTGTAGGAAGAACAGAGCAAAAGTAAAAGTATAACCAAACAGTTATTTCTATCAAAGACTAAATAAAGCAAATAGACTTCTGAGCTTATTTTTGCACGTATTTGTGTCTAAAAGACATTTTTCTTATTTACATGCTCTAATCACAAGATTCCTTATTCTTTGTGTGTGTGTGTGTGTGTGTGTGACGCTTGTGTGTACATGCATCTGGAGGTCAGAGGTCAACCTTTGCTCTTGTTCCTCATTATATTATGTTTTTGTGGCTGTGATAAAATATCAAGACCAAAAGCAACTTACAGATTACATGATCTATTTTGGTGCCAGAGAGATAAGACACCATTGTGGCCGGGCAGAAAACTGGAATTCACATCTCCATCCACACACAGGAAGCATAGAGTGGGGCCGGACTAGGAACTCTCACAGGCCTCTTCCAGTAATGTACTTCCCCCAGCAAGACTCCACTTGCTAAAAGTTCCTTAACCTCCCCAAACACCACCACCAAATGGAGAAACATGTGACTCTATATGCAGCACTTCTGCTAATGCACCACATGTAAGAGCCATCAACTATGAATTTTGATAGTGTCTGTCACTGAACCTGGACCCCTCCCCCCCCAATTAGGCTAGGCTGCTTTGTGTGACAAGGCTTTTCCTGGGAAGACATAACACACACATCTGCTCGCCCCATGTAGGAAACCCATGGCAGACCAAAGTATGAATATCACCAAAGTCCAGTTTGGTGAAGCACAAGTTTTATTGGGGTTTCTTACAGGAATATGGGTGAGGGGTTACTTGCAAGAGCAGAAATAACTCATAGACAGATGTACCACCAAGGTTCACCCCAGCACGGGTGACAGTCCACAAAAGCTGGAAACCTGGAACGCACTGCACAGCCTGCGTTCTTTCCAAGTGACTCAGTTGGCCTCTGCTTCTTCTGGGAAGCTGGTCTGGTCTTGGCCTCTTCTTTGCACCATGGCTTGACTGTGGGTCTTCATTGCCTACTCTTTGGAGGGAGGGGCCTAGTAAACTTGATTCATTTTAGGAACTTCCTGATGCCATTTTGAGTTATTTTCTGGCTTAAGGATCTTCCCTACAGGTTAGAATATTTCTATCTTGGAGGAAAGGTATACACACCAGCTGGCTAGTCAGGGAGCTTGGGGATCCCCCATCTCAATCTCCCCATAACTAGGGTTGTAAGAACATAACAGCATCCCATCATACCCTATTGTCTTTGCTTTTTGTTTTTGAGACAGAGTCTATCCTGGAAATTGACATGTAGATCTCAAACTCCAACTCAGCACTATCTACCCGCCTCCTTCTCCTGAGTGCTGGGATTAAAGGCCTGAGCCACTACAGCCAGCAATACTTGATTTCTATATGCATTTGGGAGATCAAACTCAGGTCTTCACACTTGGTAAGCACTTCCCAGACTATCTCTCCAACCCAGATTTCTTATTATTTAGCCAGGAAATGGTTTGCTCTTTAGGAATTCTAGGTAAAGGTGTTTTAAATGTTGTAACATTTTATTATAAGGATAATTTCACTGGCTTCTGGCCAGCTTTCTCTGAGTTCCTCTTTCTTCCTGTCACTTTCTGAGTTTCCTTCTTCTATGAGTAGATGCTAAATACTATCAAGATAGTTAATTTTGGTTGTCAACTTAAATGGATCTAGAACCAACTAAAAGGTAAGATGCTGGGCAGTCCCAAGAACTTTCTTAGCTTATTTAAAGCTGGAAGACCCATTCTAAATGTGGGGAGCACCTCTTAGCAGCAGACTGGGAAAAGAGAAAATGGAAAAGGAAATAGTACTTCTTTCCTGCTTGCTTTCTCTCTTGCTGACAAGTTCATCTACCCGTTGCTGCCCTTGTCCTATTCTGCCATGGATATTAGAACCAGGGTCCCCAGGGTTCTAAAGCGCAGTGAAGATAAGCAGCCCTCCAGAATCCCTCCAGGCCTTCAGCACTAAACTGGGACTGCTCAGGCTTTCAGCCTCCTGGACTAAGCAATGGCGGGATTCTTGACATCTCAGTAGGAGACAGCCATTGTTGGGCTACCAGACCTACTAAGGTCAATGTTAATATATGTTCATTCTCTCAGTTCTGCTCCTCTATAGAACCCTGGTTAACATACTGTGGAAAAGGAAATAGGAGAAGCAGAAGAGACATTCCAGAAATTTATTTCAGCCCTGCCATTCTATCTTCTAACCTTACTGAATAACAATATTAGGTCTTAAGCTTCTGCCCCTGGTGGGGAGGCCTCTACAGCAGCTATGAGTGGTCATTTAATCACACCTTTCATGACTCACATTTTCAAGGCAATATGCATAGCACCATAAAACCAGCTCTACTATCAAAACTGCTCTGAGAAGAGACGTGCCACAACTGTAAAGATGAAGGATCCCCGATGACATGATTCAGAAGCAGGGAGTCCAAAAACTACTCTGTGCTCTTTATTCTCTATCTGCTAAGGCAGCTTGCCCTGAAGCAGCCATCTACACAGAGAAAGCTACCCACCACAGGACACAGTTTCTGCTTCCTCATCTGCAGAGCAAGGTTAGTGGCACTGGTGTCCACAGGTGAAGAGAAGAAAGTCAACCAATGTTGGCAGAGACTGCTCGTTCGTTTTCAAGCCGCTCAGACCCAAATAATCATAGCATGCTTGGCCTATTAGCTTATGCATATTTCTAGATAGCTCTTACATCTTAAATCAACCCATTTCTATTAATCTGTGCATCACCGTGAGGTTGTGGCCTACCTGGTAAGGTTCCAACATCTGTCTCCTCTAGCGGCTACATTGCATCTCACTGACTCTGCCTACTTTCTCCCAACATTCAGGTTTAGTTTTCCCACTGATGTAGGTGGGTCATCTGTCTATGTGTTACTTTCATTGGTTAATAAAG
>LOEQ01001970.1:61332-71939 GCA_001685075.1 Bramus lutescens | reverse complement strand
TACTGGCCAATCAGCATTTATTTAAAACATAATTGACAGAATACAGAATTGTCCTGCACCACAGAGACACCTATGAGACCTAGAATTTCAGTTCCTTTATAACCAGCCAATCACAGAATGAGGTTCTGCGGTTGCTTTTCAGCCATTTAAGCCTTCCAGCTACAAGATAAGAAACCCCTTCAGAACACACCTAGAAGCTTCTAGATGTCCCTATGAAGCACTTCATCTGAAAAACTAAGCCTGGATCAATTCACTGCTTTGTCCAGGAACAGCCAGTAAGGCACAATGGACCAACATTATCACAGTTACTACATTCTAAAAATACTCAAAGGCACTGTGTTAACAATGTTCAATTTGACAGTATCTAGGCCCAACTAGGAGACAAACCTCTGGGAATGCCTGTGAGGGGTTTCTTTCAGGTTAGGATACATGGCGTGGGAAGAGCCACCCTGAATGTGGGTGGAACCGTAGCTTGGACTGGGGATCCTAGACTGAATGAACGGGAGAGAATGGGGAACCAGTGGGTCAGTTGGTAAAGCATCTGTTTCACAAAGCCCAAAACACAAGCAAGAGACAAAAGCAAGGAGAAAGAGAGAACCCACAGTGGGCGAAGACCAGACTGCAGTTGCTTACAAAGAACTAGAATTTTATTTGGGAGTCTCTAATCTTCATATAAGAACACACATTCATAAACAAGCAGGAACATACCTGAGCATGTCACTTTAAGATTATAGATCACATATTCAAAGAGAAAGGATAGTTGACAGATTTGGGGGTGCTCAATTTGAAATTGTTTAAAAAAGAAAGATGTGATAGTAACGGTACACATTTATATCCCTAGCCCGTGGGAAGCTGAGGCAGAAGGATAGCAGATTTGAGGTGAGCCTGGGCCATATAGGAACACCTGCCTCAATATAAAACAAAGGAAAGAAAAAGGACAATGATGGTCAGGAAGGCTTCTGCGCATGCTCTATTTTATCGTGTAGGGTCCTGAGCATGCTCTGTTCTTACCTTGCAGTCTTTAAAAGAATGAGTCAAAGCAGTTCTTAAACGTTGGCAGATTCTTTGTAAGTTTCGCCAAAGAATTTATTTGAAACAGAAAGCACAGCTTTGAAGATGCGTTAATCCAAGTGTTTGCCCTGGTGGTGCCCACCTCATTAATTTAAGTGTTGGCCGCGATGGTGCCCGCATCACTTAGTGACCACATCTCCTTCCAAGGCAGTGATTATGAGTATCTTGTAGAAATACAATCCACATGCCCACAGGTTATCTGATACAGGAAACAGGTACTCATTCATATCTTTAAATATGATTATGTTTGAGAGTCAATTCCAGAAACTGCAAAAGCAACTCAGAAAAAAAATTCTTAAAATTCTGTTAATTTAGAACCACTCCCAGTGCCAAAATTTCTATTAGTCAGGATTCTCCAGTATTATAGATGTGTGTGTGAGAGAGAGAGTGGGGAGGGGAAAAGGGAGAGGGAGACAGAGAGAGAAAGTCTGGAAGACTGAGAACTCAAAACACTAACTGCTGAGAGCAGGAAGAAGTGCTGTCATTCACAGCCCAGGAGCGGTCTCACCACCCCCGACCTTTGCCTTGGATGGTGCTCATCCACTCTGCCTAGGAACATCCCCTTTTCTTAGCTTGTAAATTGAAATGTTCATGTCTTCTGCAAATCTTCTCACAGACACACCCACCAATATAATGTTTTCTCAGCTTTCTGGGCATGCTATAGCCCAGTCTATATGGCTCATGAAATTAGCCCCATACGCCCCTTCTCCAGCATGAGGGTTAGGGGATTTAGGCTACCACTGTTAAAGGATGCCCAACTGTTCCCATATGGTCCCCTCAACTCAGATATCATAGTGTTGCTGAAGATATATGCAAAAATATCTATTTTTAAAATGCCAAATTGCAGACATCTGATCAAGGGCTATGGCTGTAGTGATGCCTTCCTACGCCCAAGCTGGACTCTGCCACACTTTGTCCCACTGTGGCCACAGCGATTGTATGTTTCCAAGACACTCAAGCAGTTAAGTGCTTGATAAATGATTTTTCTCAAGATGTGAAAGCTGAAGATCTGAGGAATGAAACAGAGGGTTATATGCTGAATGGATTTTAGAACAATGGCCTAGCCAGCAAGCCCCACTATGCACTGCCCAGCAAGCAGACAGAGGAGCAGACAGTGAAGATGAGCACAGGATGAGATGCACAGGACCAGGGCCACAGCATCATATTCTCCAGTTCCAAGATGTCCTACTACAAAAAGAAAAACAATAAGATCCTAAACCCAAGAACTGCATTAGAAAAATATTAACCAACACAAAGGACTAGGAACTCATGAAGCAAAAAGAGCAAACCCTTGTTAGACTCCAAACTGAAGAGCAGGTGTTTATTTAAAAGCATTAATTAGCAAGCCAAGCATAGGTTCATGAACGGAGCTCTTAAGAAAGTAGAGAAGGATGCAGGGTTATAGAAGGGGTAAATGTCAAACCATTTCCTCAGTAGAGCAATGAGGGAATTGCTTGCTCAGGGGCAGATCATATGGAAAATCATGCTCAGAGAGGGAGAACCTTCCAAAGAACGAATGGCACCGTTAGAGAAAGTGAGCCTCCATAAATCACGGGGATTGGGAGTATCGATCTGCACGCTCTCGTTGATGAAAACATGGAGCCGAGTGCTGACCTGACTGTATAACGGTTCTTCAAAAGCAGCCTGGGGTTTGCTGAGCTAACATGGGAGTCTTGCCTGTGCAGTGCACCCTTCTGAGCTGGCTCTTTGGGAATTCTGCACACTTCCTCATTGAAGGTCAGGAGCCTCCAACACTCCGGTCACTCTGAACCCAACCCATCCTCTACTCCGAGCTCCAGTGCTGCAGCTTCCAAGCTTCTCCAGACACCTCTGGTGACTTGGTCATAGCTCACAGGACACATGATTGCCCCAGTGCCCTCACCACCACAGCAAATTGGAAAGAAAATGGAAAAGCAACCCAGAAAATCATCTAAAATGCAGGACCCTGCAGGGTACTGTCTTGTTTGTGGTACAGGCATCACAATACGGTTGGTAAGCTGGGAAAGATGCTTAGAGTCATGAAGACATCTTTTTATAAAGATAGCCATCTTATTGCACCATCCATTAAGTAGGAACTTGGATACATTAAAAATTAATAGAAAATCATATCAATAATGAATGTGTGGCATCGTGCAAAACTATCGTACACTAACTCGTGCTAACATGGGTGTTACAGGCTATGTGACTTTCTTCTCACCCTAAGGAGAACAGGAAATGAGCAAGAAAGAGCAAAGCAAACTGGGGCCACTTGAAGGACACTGAGCCACGCTGCTGCCTGCACTGATGAGCGCACACTGTGCGCAGGGGTCTGCTCCTGTTGATCTATTCTCAGAATGGACATGTGGCCCTGGGTCTCTGAGCTTAGATTATAGTTGATCCAAATCCTTCGGACCAGCCCAGTTTCCTGTGAGTTAACAGACCACCTCCAGCCACCAGCAAAGTCTGTTCGGGTCAGCCACTGTGGAACCTTGCTTTCAAGATCCCCACAGAGGGTCGAATGAAGTTAGGGATCAAGAACAAGGTAGTTTGCCAAGCACCTACCTCCACCTTGTACTCATCTTTCCCACCAAGCTTGCTTTTGATGTCCTCTTCCTGTGAATATCCAATTACTCAGTGATTACACATGCAGAGATACACATGCACACACAGAGATACACATGCAGAGATACACATGCACACACAGAGATACACATGCACACACAGAGAGACAGAGACATAAAGAAAGAGATACACACAGAGAGATAAATACAGAGAGAGAGAGAGAGAGAGAGAGAGAGAGAGAGAGAGAGAGAGAGAGATTTTGGCTTGCAAAGTTTTATAAGGTATGTTGGCTCCACAAGAGAAGCAAAAATAAAAAGGCCATTCCCTGGCAAAGCAAGATCCTGGTGATACAGGTGGAGGGGCGGACATTCCCAGCCGGCTTCCCTACTTGGTTCCTTTGATGCAGTTCATTTGTGCCCTACAGGATTTTCATGGTAATGAAATCTGTACTCAAAAATCAACCCTTCGCAAGTAGGGCCACCTCGGGACTTTTCTGTGCAGTGTAGCTGTGTGTGTGGCAGGACCTGTTTCTGAGTGTGTGTGAGCATGTGCGTTAGGAGGAAGGGATGTTCCTCTCTGTGCTTCCAAAGCTGATCCTGAAGGATAAAATAAGATATGGCTCGAATTTAATGAGATACTAAAATCTTCCAACTGCCTTACCCAACAGCGTTCTTGTGCTTGCCCCCTGGTATAAAGAGCTGGGGTAATAACTCTATTTAGTGCTTTTATTTCCTTCCCCCTGGATCGCTAGTGGAAAGTCAAAGATGCTGATTTACAAACAGAGATTTCTTCTGGACTATTTTTAGAACAATGCTGTACCAGATTTATGGGAGGGGGACTCCAGTCACTTTTGAGCAGAGTAGCATTTTACTGCATAATAATGAAGTACTAATTGCTCTTTGTCATCACTTTTTATGTAAATTGCCCTGGAGCATTTGCCCAATATGCATTTTACATTTTAACAAAGAAAGTGCAGTCTTGATGAACAAGAATCCTATACCCAAGCAAAAATAAAAACATCAGCCATAAAATCGACTGTTTAAGGTACAATCTAAGAGATACATTGTTCCATCTTTATGGTCTCATTATTTGGTCTACTTGACCAATAGAGTTCCTTCGAACCCAAAATAATGGTTTATGTGTTAAGCAAAACAATATATAAAATTTTTGTACAAAACCTGCACATTTTTGCTTCTCACACAACATTGTTTACCTAGCAGAATTTAAACAGGCCAGGTTAAAACATAGATTGCTGAGGAACTGGATTGTGCAAAGGCTCTTTTAGAGGCTTTCACTACCAGAGCCTAGAAACTTGCCTCCGAAAGTGTGTCCTCATTCCAGTCTGGATGCCATCGCTGGCCACTATCAAACGACAGTGAGAGACACGGGACTGAAACTTGGGGAACTTCAGAGAAAAACTAAACTCCAAACACAGCCTTCGCGGTTATATAATGAAGATGTGTTTGTCAAGGTAAGAGGCTAGGACATATTTTATTGAACAGTCTGTTAGCTTGATCTATACCATCTAAATATTTAAACATAAGCTATGTGGGCCCCCATTTGAACAGCACCCTGTGCCTCCCTGAAGTTAGGCTAATCCTTCGAACCACACTCCTCACTTCCAGTTCACAAGTGTCAATGGGATGTTTCTTCTAAAAATGCGATAAAGCCACAAGACCAGCACCTCTGCTTTTCAGGAAATCCACACTTTGAAAACAGAAAAATCCAGCGTGTGATTTTTTTTTTTTCCTGAACAGGTGCTGTTCTGGGAAGCAGTGAAGACTTCCCCCAGATGTGCAGACACCGTGGCCAGGTAGAAATGACCTTTCTAGCATGCTGTTTCCAAAGACAGATTATTTCCCAGGAATGACTATCACTAAGGGAGAAACCCGTATGGTTCCAGGCTTCAAAGCCATTTTCAGCTTTAAAGTAGTCTCCAAGCCCCTTCTTCAAGGCCGGATGTGTAAGGTGTGATCTACCTGCTCCTTGGAGCCAGCCTCCCACTCCAGAACAGCCTGTACCTTGAGTTGTTGGATCAGTGTGGGTGGGAGATTGGCACTCCTGGTCCCAGACCCCTCCATTAGAAAGCCTGATTAGGGGATGAAATAGCGGCAACCATGAGCTTCTGGGCCCAGGAAATGCACTGTGAAGGGCGTAATGAATTACTTATGCCGTGCAGTGTGCGTATAAATCATATTAAAGCATGCTGAACAGTACATTATCATGCTTCTATTTTGCATTACAAAAGTAACTAATGTAAGCTGCAAAGTGTACTTTTAATCCATTATTCATTTCTAAAAGTAGTCAGACCATGATTCAAGTGCCGTAAAAAGCTACCAGTATAAGCAAATATGCTTTTCAATTCATGAGGTTGAAATAGCACGGTTTTCAAATCGATTTTAAATTGTGAAGTATTTATCAAAACTTATATTAAATCTTTGCATTCCTCATTCAGGACAGGAATTATGACAAGCCATAACTTTTTCCCTCAAAGAGGTTATTGTTTTCAAACCCAGAAATCCATGCCATTCCTTTCATCCTATGTGAGTCTCTGTTTGTTTTATCTCACTCTTGGTGTTTACACTGGATCAAATATCTATTTTTAGTGACCTTTCTCGTTTGGGCTCAGCTTTGCATACTCTGGTTTTCTACCATGTCTGCTTCAGTGTGCTCAGTGTCTCAGCGCATGAGCAAAAACTTGGAGGAAGCTTCCTGAGCACCCCACTACACTATTCTTTAGAGGCCCGGGTAGTCCCCGCTCAAAAAGTGAGAGCCATGGTGGCAAGGCTGATCTAAACTAACACAAAAGCAGCACAAGCTAAAAACGACAAACAAAATAAATGTTGCAGGCTCTCCTGCGAAGGGCCGAACTCCTTAATGTTCCTCCTAAAAACTGAGAAAAGTCCAACAACCTAAGAGAAGCTGAACAGCAGGTGTGTGCAGAAAAACTGGTAGGGAATGGGAGCAGACCTAAAACAGGAAACAGCGTGTCACCTCGTTCAGTTGAGAGTGGTTCAAATTAAGGCCACGTGACAGCACACTGCCCACACATCAAAGCTAATATAGTTGCTGGTGAGGCTGTGGAAAATATCCCTTAATATTCTAGCAGGACAACTAATGAGAGCTTAGTCCCTGGATGGCAACAGGACACTCCAGATCCATGCTAATGTTTTGACCTCTAACACCATTGCTGGGAATTCACCCCTCAGATGGATGTGCACTTATGAAATGATGTGTGTGCCAAGTTGTCAAGATGAGACTGAAATGTCCCCACCAGCCATGCTTGGTCTTGAGTCAGGGGTCATCTCAGGAGGTAGTGCGAACTTTCTGGGAAGCCTTGTCACTGGCTCTTTTTCTTCCCCATGAGCAGAACACCTTCATTTCATGACAACCTCTGTCAAGGTGCTGTTCCTCACCACAGGCCAGCAGCAACAGGGGCAGCCGAGCCCTCTGAAACCCTGAGCCAGAATGAACCCTTTCTTACTGTGGGTTGTTCTCTCGGGCATTCGTTATGATAATGAAAGCTAACACAAAGGCCACTCACAGCAGAATCACAT
Organism: Bramus lutescens; assembly: GCA_001685075.1. Classification (NCBI taxonomy): domain Eukaryota; kingdom Metazoa; phylum Chordata; class Mammalia; order Rodentia; family Cricetidae; genus Bramus; species Bramus lutescens. Next base: position 64,770 of record LOEQ01001970.1, on the reverse strand, counting down.
GAAACAGCCAAAGTTGGAATACCACTCAGGTACCTAATAATAGGTATATAGTCTAACATCATGCTGTGTGCCTACTTGGCATGAATATTCAGCTTAACATTATACTGGGTGTTTGCAGAAGAGGTAAACATTTAAATAGGTCAACATTTGCATAAAGCAAGCTGGTCTCTGTAGTGGGGCTGTGAGGCAGGGGCTTCATCCAGCCTGTTGAAGGTCTGGCAGTCTCTCCCCTGAAAGAAAGAACTTCTCTGGCTGGTGCTTTGCAAACTGGGACTTGGAGTTTTTCTCCTGTCTTCAGATCGGAGCAGAATCACTGACATTCCCTGGGTTCCAAGCATGCTGGCCTCCAGATCAGAGCTGCCCTTTCTGCTGTCCTTGACCTCCAGCGTATAGATATCTAAGCTTAGCACATCTTAGAAGCCTCATGCCTCCACAGAGAAGCGCTCCTATCCTAAAGCTCTTTCGTGAGTTCAACCCTTTGTCTCAGAAGAACTTGGACCAACGCAGCAGGGAGCTGATGAAGAAAACCCAGTAGATGCACAATGAATAGTGCTTAGCCGTGAAAAAGCAGATGGAGGAGACTCTTGTTCACTGAGGTGGAAAGATCTTTAGGATGTAATTAATACCTATAAGGCACAGAGAAGGACATACTGTTTGCTAACCTTTGAATAAACAGGAAAGCGGATAACATTATACATTTGTAGTTTAATATATCTGCATTAGGAAACTATATTTTTTGAAATTCAAATACAATTACATCGTTTTTCCCTTTCCTGTTCCTCCTTCAAACCTTTCCCATGTGCCCTCTCTCAGATTCATGGCCTCTATTTTTACATTGTTATTATATATATGTGGTACTTTGAATATGATTGGCCCCCCCATAAGCTTATAGGAAGTGGCACTATTAGGAAGTGTGGCTTTGTTGGAAGAAGTGTGTCACTATGGGGGCAGGTTTTCAGGTTTCCTCTGCTCAGGATACTTCCCAATGTTCCAGTCAACTTCCTGTTGCCTGCTAGATGTAGGACTCTCAGCTCCACATCTGCCTGCATGCTGCCATGCTTTCTGCCATGATGATGGACTGAATCCCTGAAACTGTCAGTCAGTCACCCCAATTAAATGTTTTCCTTCTAAGGGTTGCCATGGTCATGGTGCCTTTCCCCTGACAGATGGATGTGCACGTGCACTTATGAAATGACGTATGCACAAATTTATTATCATGAGACTGTGTAATGTCTCTGCAAGTCATGCTGATGGCTTGGTCTCTAGTTGGTGGTCATCTCAGGAGGTAGTGGGAATTTTCAGGGAAACCTTGTCCCCGCTAAACAGATAGAAACCCTAACTAAGACATAAATATATTCCTAAATATATAAATAGAGCTTACTCAGTCTGTATAATGCTACTTGTGTGTATATAATTATAGATCTGGCCACTTAGTTTTGGATAACCAATGGGGGGGCTCTTCCCTGGGGGAGACCATTTCTCCCATCCTGGGCTTCCTTAGTTGCCTGTGGTTCTTCATCTAGGGTTGTGGTCATGACATTCCTTCCTTCCATGTTAGCATGTCTATCAGTGTTATCCTTGCTCAGGTCTTGGTTAGGCAGCCATGTTGATGAGACTTCACGGGTATAGCTTCTCTGACATTTCTAGGAGACTCAGCCACACAGCCAAGTTCTTCTTCTTCTTTCTACCCCATCGTCCATTATGATCCCTGAGCCTTAGGTACAAAAGTTGTGTCCACTGAGACTGGTCACTTGTTCTTTGCATTGTGATCAGGTGTGATTTTCTGTAGAGATCTCTGTCCATGGCAAGGAGACATTTCTTTGAAGAACGATGAGACCATCCTTGTCTGCGGGTACAAGGATAAATATTTAGAATGTAGTTAGGGATTGTGCTGGTTTAGTAAATTTGTGAATGCAGGTTCTTCTCCAAGATTCATGATTTCACTTTCCCTGGAAAGCTGGCTAGGTTTCCAGTACAAGGCATGGTTTTCCTTCTGTTGAGCAGACAATTAGAGAGCTGCTGGTTACCACCAATGTGCATGCCACTTTTGTACCCTTAGGGATACTGCCTTAAAAAATTTAAGAATATGAATAATGCCCATGAAATACTTGTATGAAAATGTCATTACAAAATGCACCATTTTGTGCAATGAATATATGCTATTTAAAATTTAAAAGCAAATAAGGACATTGAAAATAGATACAAATATATAAAAATAAAAATACCTACCAAAGATCAGTGTAGACTAGGACAGAACTTTCTAAATAAATATTTTTCCAATTTGTTTATTCTAAATTATATAAATATATTAGTTACAATTTAAAATTTAAAAAGAAAGGTAGATTTTGTAGAAGACACCTATAATCATAGCAATCAGGAGACTGAGTTAGGAGGATCACCTGAACAACATAGCAAGACCCTGTCTCAAACAATAAATAAAAATAAATTAATTTAGAATTTTAAGTAAATAACAGTATTAAAATATCACTTTAATATTTTATGGTACTTCTAACTCTCTGACTTTTTTCTTTTACAACTTTTTTTACATTTTGAGAACTTCATATATAATCACTGCATCTTCTTCACCCTTGCCCCCAACTCCTCCCACCCCCCAAAACTCATAATCTCATCTTTAGTTATTATTGTTGTATATATACATAGCATATGTGCGCACACATGTCTATATAATCTACTGAGTCCATTTACCTTTGCTCGTCTCTGCATGTCCATAACTGACTACTTGGTACTGGACAATCTAGCTGGGAGGTTATCCTTGGAGGAGGAAGACTCGCCCTCTCTCAACAGCCATGGACTTCCTGTAGCTCGTCTCTAGGTCTAGGACCTTGGCAGGTCAGCTGGTGCTGTTGTTGTACAGATTTTGCTCAGGGAACCACATGCTGAGATGAGATTTCATGGGTGCAGCATCCTTGTCACGTCCAGAGGACACTGTCTCACAACAGATGTTCTGGGCTTCTGGCTTTCACCATCTTTCCACTCTTTCCGCAGCTTCCCCTGAGCCGTAGGGGTAGCAGTTGCCTCACAGATATCCTAGTTGGGTCTGAACACCCCCAAGTCATTTGTTCCCTGATTGTAGCCAGTTGTTGGTCCATCTGTTGTGAAATGGAGCTTCTGTGGTGAGGGGTCAGAGCTACACTTCTAAGGACATCATAGTAAATATTTAGATTAGTTAGAAATTATATTGGTTTAGGAAAACGGCAGTAGAGAGCTTTCCTCCCAGGTCTGTGAGCTCTCCAGCGGTGGGTAGTTGGCTAGATTTACAGTACCAGGCCTGAATTCACTTCTGTTGAGTGAGCTTTAAGTCTAATTAGATAGCTTTTCATCACCCACAATGTAAAAGTGCCACTATTATTTAAAAATACACACACATCAAGAGTCCTAGACTCACACAAGTCAGGCACGAGAAGCCTCTGTTTCAAT
>LOEQ01001970.1:10969-29681 GCA_001685075.1 Bramus lutescens | reverse complement strand
GGGATGAAGTCTGAGTTGCCTTCCACCCCTCCAGCAACCGTGCTATGTTGGGTTGGTGGCGCCATCTAGTGCCAGCCTCTGGAACTGTGTTGGGCTGTCATTTTACTCATCCTTGATGCAGGACTCCCAGGAGGGCCTGGAGTGGTTTTTCTACCTAAGGGCCCTGTGCAGTGGGGACTGTTCTCTAGTTTCTATGTTTCTTCTGTTTCTGCCAATAACTATGTCTCCATTCCATTCTTTCCCCAGACTCCACAGCCTTCCACACCCTTTCTTTTCCTTTTTCTACTCTTGATGGGTCTTCCACCACCTCTCCACGTCTCTTCCCTCCATCTCTCCCTCCTCCTCTTACTCGCTCCCCTCTCCTCAGCCTCCTCCTCCTCCTAGTCCTTGGCTCTTCTCTTCTTTATTCCCCTTCTTCCCTCATCCTCTTCTCCCCGGGACTACAACTGTCTGTCAGTGTGAGTAAATGATATGTATCAATAATTTTCTTTCCTTTATGGATGTTTTCAGATTTATTTTCTGCAGAAGTCTCTTGGAAGACCTTGCCCTTCATTCTCTGCTAATTAGAGCTTTTCCCAGGAAGTGGGGCATGGGGGTGGGTGGGAGCTTCATTCATTAGTTGTGGAACTGTTGTTACAGAATTACTTCCTACTTTTAAGTAGGAATATAACCTCTCTCACACCCTTGAAGCTGGGCACATTCCCATGAGCCGCCCTGCGATGCTCCCTCATGGGCACGCTGGACTTGGCTCTGTGGAAATGTGTTCTGAGTTCCAGGCAGCCAGCACTTTCACGTGGCTCTTGGGATCCTGTGTTAAATGAGAGCAGCACTGAAGGCATGTAGGCCAAAGTCTGGCATGAGATTGCCATGTAACGATGGCCGGGGGGCCTGGATTCGTTAGTGTGTAAGTTTCAATCCCCCTCATTCAACACTTCAATTCCCACGTATGCTAAGCGCCTCGTAGTGTGGGCTTGAATGCTAGTCTCTTCCGAAAAACAGGAACTGTGCTTCGGTTACCAGTTCTTGTGGTCGATATGGCAGCTATTTTGATTTGTCAGGGGGGAGGAAAAGCAGTTAAATCTAGTTAAAATTAAAGCCAGTTAAAATGAACCGGCTCATGAGATTTGAATGCAGCTGTCCCACACATCGAAAACCAGAGTGAGTTGCTTATTTATTACCGCTCCTGACTGCTATTGATTCTTCCTTCTTTCTGAACCACTGTAGCTTATCTGTATTTTTGGTCTAACCTAGGAAAATAATAACTGGGCGGGGGGGGGCGGTTAGAGAGCCTTGTGTGCTACAGTTTTGTTTTGCCCTGGTGTGTGTACCTCTCCATGAGTATTGAGCTGTCAGCCGTTCCCACCAGCAGCCTGCTGACTCATGCACCCAAGGGCTGCGGGGCTCTGCTGGCCGCTGCTCTGCGGTGCTCAGGACCAGGACCGTTGTGGCCTGAGGAGGGTGGGAGTCGCTGTCTTTGGGTCTGAAGTCCCTGCCAGTTGGTTGGGGTTCCCTCTGCCCAGCGCAGCCTTCTGGCAGGTAGGAAATTAGGCAAACGCTCACCTTTGCAGGGACAGCACAGAGAATCACAGCGTTTATAGAAGGATTTCCACTTTATTGTTTTGGGAATCCTAGCGACCAGAAGAGAGTGAGCCGAAGAAAGGGAAAGAGGCAGCCTATTATTTCCCTCTTGGCACCCCAAGTACATCTCGTAAAGCTTGAATTGGGCTTTCTTGGCATTACTTTCTTGGCCCACTTCTCCCTCTGTGGGCAGCAGAGAGCAGAAGCAGGAGCGGGGCAGTAAGGGGGTGCGACCAGGAAGCCACCCCTGGGTGACCACAGCCTTTGTTTGCATCTGTTGCTGGTTATTGATGTCAAAACAAAAACCTAGCACCTAGCCTCGGGTCAGGAAGATGCTCCCTGACTTTGCTGACTCCGTTTGACTGTTTTGTTTACATCGCTCAGTTTGTGTATGTTCATCGGAAAGTGTGAAATGCTGTTTTTCTGTGAGGTCTCTACCTAAACTTCCTTTTGTGGACAGAAGTCGATCAGATTGTCCCAGACTCCCAAAGGCGTGATGCAAACGCTGCTGAGCTGGCTCAGGGAAAACTGAGGCTCGGAGCCTTTTTAAAGGTAGCTTGGAGAAGCTTCTTGAGGGCTGTCCGACCAGTAATAAAGAAAAAGCCACAGTAACTCTGCCATGGCTGTTGATGGACGCTCTTGGTTTCCGCCGATAAGGGTGACTCATCAGTATCAATAGGATTGTGACATCTAGTAAGAACACAGTGTAAGCCCTTCAAAACATGTGGTTTTAGCCCTTGCTCTCAGTGAAAGGTTGGAAAATGTTAGTTTGAGCTTTTTCCCCTTGACCTCCTTATCTCGCCGGAGTATGAGATTGTGTTTTTGTAGGTGTGATGATGACCCCGTTGTTTTTTCATCTTACTGTTTTTAGTTTCGTTATGACTAAGAAACCAGAGTGGATTATTTCATCGCTCAGAAATCTGTGCACTAAGCATCGCCTCCAGGGCTGTGTTTTGAGGGAAATGTGGCTGAAAAGCAAATCCTCCCAGAATGCAGAAAGGAAAAAAACTGAACAGACCACAGGCCGGGAGCTGGTCGCCTCCTACACAGTCTATTGTGAACGGCTGTGGGCTTGCTGAGTAGCCCGATTGCCCTGTGAGTCACTGTCAAAGGATTCCAACAAGGGGGTTCACAGAAAATGAGAGTCAGCCATCGTGGAGAGGAAGCAAACTGCCTGTTTCCATGGCCGGGGGCTGTCACTGTCTCCAGCACCAGCCTGTTTGTNTAGGAGTGGTGGGGGGACATTCTCGTCCCTCTTAGTTTCGTTGTTTTTCCTGCAGGCCATTCTGTTAGCACTGTGCCACAAGGATGTCTCCATTCTGTAGTTAGAACGACGGAATCTCTAAACCCAGGGAGATCATGCCCACTCACTCCACATTCCTGCTCTGTTTTGCTTTCTAAACATACACCCTTTTAAAGATCTGCCACGCTTTGTCCTTCCCCTGTGAGCTGCTGGGCAGGTGCTCACACCTTCTCTGCTGGGCCAGGGCAACGAACCCATTCTGTGGCACTCACAGCAGGTTTAACAAACAGTTGTGTGGTTGTGTGGATGAGGTAGTTGTGAGCCTCCAGGGCATGGGTGCTGGTAACTGTCCTCTAGAGTTCTTCCTTTTCTGCACTAGCCACCTCGCCAGCTTCTCACAGTAGGTTGTTTTTTTTACTAGATGGAGTTTTGTGTCAGTCTGGCTCCTTTCACGCTTCTGTCTCAATAGCTCTTTTGTCTTACACTGTCTTGTTGGTATTTTGGAGTTTACTGTGGCGGCTCTCTCTTGCCCTTTGTGTCTTTTATTCTGAGTTGCGCTAACACGGACGCTCAGTGAATGAGAGACTGAATGAATAGACTCCTCGGGCCTCCTGTCTAAACCTTACCTGCTGTTTCTTTCTGCCCGCAGAAAAAGTACAGACTCCTCAGCATGACATTTAAAAGCCCTTAAAACCTTTTCCTACTGTGAGACTTTGGTATGTTTTTGTTTTGCACGGCTTCTCAATTGGGAGTTATATTTTGATCCTGAAAATTTAGAAAATTTATCCTGAAACTACATTTTGAATAAATAAATATTGAAGCATTGTGGGCCTTCTCTTCTCCCAGGGCTCTGTTAGGCAGAAGGCTCTGTAAATGACACTCTATCCAGAGACGGGTTGTGGTGTATCTCGGAGATGACATGTGTGTTCCATGACAGCAGTGTGTGCTGGGGGTGGGGGCAGAGTGGATAGTAGAGATTAGTGGGTGGGGGCTGGGTGAAGAGTGAGGTCAGCAAGGACTGGAGGGAAGGAATGCTTTAAACGGTGGAGTTGGAACTCAAGTTGGTGTGGGGTTTTTCTGAAGGGTTCTTAACTCCTTGTTTGTCTTTGTTTACAGCCTCAGGTTCCCCACTACTGATCCCTGTTGCCAGCATCCTGTCCTTGCTTTTCCTTCCCTCCCTCCCCACTCTTTGCTTCCTTAAGTCTCATTCTGTAGCCCTGGCTTGCCTGAAACTTGCTATGTAGACTAGATTGGTCTAGAAGGCACAGAGATCTTCCTGCTTCTGCCTCCTGGATGTTGGGAGCAAAGGCATGGGCTACCATGCCCAACCTGTCTTTTTCTTGACTAATCACAAATTAGACCTTCTTAAGATACAGTAATTAGAGGGATATGGAAGATTCTAAGTGTAGATCTAGGCTCCCCCTCAACACACACTTTTCTGTTCGTTTTATGTTTTTTTGGTTTTCGAGACAGGGTTTCTCTGTGTAGCCCTGGCTCTCCTGGCACTAGCTCTGTAGCCCAGGCTGACCTCAAACTCAGAGATCCACCTGCCTCTGCCTCCTGAGTGCTGGAATTGAAAGCATTCACCACCACTGCCCAGCTGGTAATTCTTATAATAATGTAAGAGGTTAAAAATATCTTATGAATCTCTCAGTATTATTATTTACAAGAAAGGTGAGTGCTCACTAGTGACGTCACAAAGAATGAGAAAACAATTCCAAAGTGTAGGTAATATTGGTGGCACTTATATAGGATAGGCCCATCATATGTAAAAAGCAAACATGTGAATCAATAAGAAAAAACCAAATAATCCACTATCATTTCACAAGAGAAGAAAACTAAATGGCTAGTAAATGCCTCAAGTGAAGTTCACCCTTATTGATTGATAGTCAAGCACATGCAAATTAAAATACATAGTAGCATATTATTACATGCTGTCTGAATTGGCAGGCATTTAAAAATTAGATGATAGCATGTGTTGGTAGGGGTGTGGGTGGGGGTCTTGAATACAGTTGGTGAGAGTATAACTCAGCACAGTTATGCTGAAAAAGTTTGTATTCCCTAACAAGTTCAACAGGCAAACAGCTTAAAACTCGGCAGCCTCTCTCCTAAATGTACAGCCAAGAAAAACCCTTCACCTGTCTGCTTCAGGAAGCAGGGACAAACATGTTGAATAAGCCCTCCTCATTAACGCTAAGATATTAAGCTGCCTTAATACATCTTTCTCTGTCTAGGTATTGGGAGTGGGGAAAGAGCAAATGAACATGGGGGGCTGTGGAGGAACAGCATTGCCTTATGAGGAACAGCAAGATCCAGACTTTCGCGTTCCTTCTCCTTACTTGAGCTCAGGTCTCCTCCCCTGGAGACTAGGAACATGGCATCTCTAGGCTAGCGGGATGTTCGAGCGATCTGTGATGGGCTGGGGAGAGCAGCATTTACTAAGTTCTCTGTGTTTATTGAACCAATAAAAGTGTACCCGAGTGGGTGGATCTCAGGAACATACCCGTGAATGAAAAGAATAAGACAGAATAATATGTGCAGTATTAGTCTATCAATGGAGAGTCCAGGAGTGTGGGAAGCTAAGTCATCTCTTATATATAAACTTAGAGGGTAGAAATACAGAAGGAGTAAACATTGTCACACACACACACACACACACACACACACACATGATAGAGGGCCATGATGTGGAAAGGTCTTATCAAGGATATTTTTTAATGTGTATATGTTTGCATATATGTAACCTTTTCAATAATAAAATTTTTGAAGTATTTGTGCATTATATTCTGAAATCATTTCAGATTTGACCTGCTATTTAAAAATTACCCAAGACAATTGTCAGATCCTGAACAATGAGATGACATTAACAGGAATAACTGTAATTCTTACATTTGGGTTATGAACTTTTATTCAAGAACAGATTAGGACACTCCTATACAGGTTCCTCTGAGAATCAGAGAGTATCAGTGAAACCTGGTTCTTTTGTCAGGCAGCATCCCCTTAAGGCCACATTAAGAGTGCTGTCTCATTTAGACTAGGGCTATCTAAGTGTCTTAAATGTCCCCAGATCTAAGTGCCCTCCTTCAGGATGACCTGGAGCCCTCAGACATGCTGCCTTGGCCCCTTAACGTACACTTGATCCCCAGGGCAGTCACATCTTTGTTACCATTGGAGAGACACAATGTGTCTAGGATCCATCCTAACTCTTAATGCTTTTCTTTATTAAACTACATATGTAACTGAAAATACCAGTTCCCATAGTGACAGTCTCATGTTAGTATTGGTGTTGCTGAATTACTTCGATGTGGATTTCTTCCCCTTCCCTCATGTAGAAGTTAGGTGACTTCAGTGGTGGACAGCTGTTGGGATTAAAATGTACCTAAGGCCACTGTGCTTTCTTCTTCTTAATATGTAGAATTGAATTTTTGCTTTAAGGGTCTCTGTTAATGTCTTGAAATGTTTTCTTCTGTATTTATTAGGAATTCCAAAATAGACTAGAATTCTGTGTATATCTTTAAAGTACCCAAGAGAAACATATAAGTAATAAGTCATGTCAGCTCTGTATGGTGGCACACACTCAGTCCTGATACTTGGAAGGCTGAGGCAGGTGGATTGCTGTGAGAGAGTAAGTCCTTGTCTCAAAAAAGCAAATTGATGACATGCTTGCTACCTTGACATGATAGCTCTGAGTGTCCAGGAAGATCTGGAGTCGGAGTGTTTTATAAAGGTTATCCAAGTACTTCTTACTCTTCAGGTTGTAGAGCAGGCCAATAGAATAGAGAGGTCTATCCCCCTTCAGAAGATCATCTTTCTTCTTCCCTTGCTCTCCTTTGGACTGATGAAGTTCCGCTGGAACCCGTGATTCATTCAGTCTTTACCCACTGTGTGATTACTCACACCTTTGATGTCCCCCAAGCTAAATCTCAATGTGGTGGTCATAAAGTCCTAAAATAAGAAGTTTATTAAATGACTTAGATCTCAAGGATGTTTTACTGTACGGTAAAAATGGAGGAAATGTCTGACGAATACATGCTCTCTGAGGCTGTGTAGCCATGAGCTGTTTGTTCAAGCACATTCCCACCTTTCTGTTCTAGACCTTTCGAGTTGCCTGACATAATGTTTTGTGTATCTGGATGAGACAGAGTAGATAAAGGCTCTGTGAAGTGCCAAGAAGCCATAGGCATCTTCATGGATTTTCATTATTTTTTTTAAATGTTTTAATTGAGAACTTTTTGTACAACATAATTTGATCATGCCCTTCCGTTCCCCCAATTCCTCCTAGATCACTCTTACTTCCCCACCCACCCAACTTTGTTCTTCTCTCTCACCACCCCCAAAGAAAACAAAAAGCAGACAGAAACAAGAAATAAATACACACACAAATCCACAAAAAATGGAAATCAAATAAACAAGAAAAAAAATCTGGTAAGACAAAACAAACAAAAGAAAAACAACAACAAACAAAAAACCAAACACAGCAAATTGAGACAAAAGGTCCTACAGAAATACCGTTGAGTTCCTTTTGTGTCGGCTGTCTACTCCTAGGCGGAGGGCCTTCCCTGGGGCGTCGTTAATATACCCAGATTGACTCCATTGGAGAAAACTGATATTTCTCTTTGCTGGTGGGTGTCAGTTGCAGATAGTTTCTTGGTTAGAGGTGGGAATCCATGTCCACTTCCCTGTCTTGGTACTGGGACCCTGTCTGGCTTTTATACCTATGTATGCCCTATGCTTGAGGCCACAGTCTCCAAAGTTTCTATGCACGCCATTCCCATGTATGGTAGACAACCATTTCTTAATCCATCACCTCTGGCCTTGCAAACAATTATGTTGGATTTTTAGAAGCTTCTCCTCCTTTTCAGATAATTACTTTTTTAAATTTAAATTTTGTTGGTAGTGTGGGAGCGTCCTGGGGGTAGAGATGATCCAGATACCCTGTGTAGATAACACCAGAGAATAAAATTTAAAAATTCCTAAAACCTAATTTCTTCCTTAACAAGATTCTTCAGTGTTGATGTCTAAATTTCACCACACCCTCCCTTACTAGGAACTTGCTACAAGACAGAAGGCTTTGTCAGATTTCATGTTGGCTCATTTTGCTCATCCTGTGTACGGAGCTGTGGGCTGAGGGCCCTGGGAAGGGCGTACGATGGCGAACGTAGTCCCAATTCCTGCAGGCTTTGTAGCTTTGTGACTGCATAGGTGATATTGGCTCTGATAACAGAAGTTTATAACTTATAAATTGATTTTTGGAAGCTATGGTATCTTACCAGATTTTAGATGACTAAGTCCTATTCAATATATTAGGCAGCCTTATGAAGTTGGAAAGACAGTCATTTGACGCATGGTGTGTGGCCTTAGTTGACAAGAACATCATACGTATGAACAGTGGTAAGTTAAAACTAATTGTCACTAATGTGACGTTAGTGTAGGACAGTCCCTTACTGACTGAATGCTTGCAGTTGTACGCGGTGTGTTTCCCCGTGTTGGAGGTGATGTGTCACTACCATGGTTTCAGGTCCTGGGGATCCAGATTACATGCTGGATCACAGTTTGATTTTTTACTGATTTCTTTTTTAAGGATTCTAAGTTGCAGTAAGAATTTGAACTTCCTCATTTTTAAAAAAAAAAAAAAAGTAGAAACTGAGATCTCCCTGGGCGGTAAGAGCATTTCTCCAGTGACGTTAGAAGAGCAGGTGTGCTCTCCCACCATTCACAATGCAGGTGCATTTTACTTTAGCTGTTTAAAGGGATCATACAGGTTTTTCAAGGGGAGCAAAGAAAGGTTTAGCAGCTGACTTGTGAGTGAGCCCCCTTCCTGCCCTCTTCACTTACATGACTCCTGAGTTTTGCAGCCACTTCCTCAGTTGGCTCTCCGCTCAGCCGTGTTCTGTGTAGGACGCTGTCGGGCTTATCTTGGTCCATACTGAGTACAGGGTTAGGAAGGGCTCCCCTGCTTTTGGCCATGCCTGCATTCCCTTTTGCCATTGGACATGCTAGGCAAGACTGGCAGCTCCCAGGGAACCACCCTCTTGGCTCTGCCCCCTGCCTAAGTATTAGCCATCTCACCTCGGCCTTAAGAGCCCCGAGAAGTTATGCCACATCAGGCATTTGCGTGGCCCCGTGGGTGTATTTAGAGGGGTCTCCCTTTAGCCAGGCTTCAGTGCTTGGTGATAGAATCTCAGTAACACAGGTTACTCATCACGAGTTGAAGATTTTCCCCCTTCACACTGATGCTTCTAATAGAACCTGGGCTCTATCAGACGATGCCTACGTAGTTTGTGGCTGCCGAGCTGCAGCTGGAGATGTATGTGGGGGGTTAGCCTGCTTCCTCCCTTGCTGCCGCAGGTGGTCAGGCGGGGGCGGGATAAGGGTACAGCGCCCACTTCCGCCAGCCCCGTCTGTCCTGTGAGCCCTGGCACCGGCGCCTGAACCCTGGGCACATCCACCAGCTTCTCCACTGCCACAATATCGTTCACTGCTTCTGATCTGCCTGCTGCAGGTCTATGACTAAGGTTGTGGTTAAAAATTCCCTTTTTAGGTATAAAAAAAATCTTAACAACTTCTCTGTGTGGCAGCTCTACTCCTCCCCTCCTCCTGCCCCTTTCTTCCTCCCCCTTCTCCTCGTCCTTCTTTTATGTGGACTTTTTGGAGTTTGCAAAAACAAATCTTAAACAAAAACTTTAGTATCATGTAAAAGTTAGGTAAAGGTTAGGTGGATAATGTATTCTTTCATTAGAACAGGAACAAAGTCAGAGCAAGTTTTTGGGCAGATTGTATGTGATAATGCCTTTAATGATAAACTCTAAGCCGTTATTTAGAATAGATGTGGGAAAGCCCACTTGAGAAACTGTCATTAGCCTTTCAGGGATACCTGTGCAGCCTGCTGATTACAGTCATGCCTTTCATTTCCCCGTGGTTCTGTCTGGAGGGCAGGAGATCCGGGAGCTGCTTGCCAGGCTACCTGGAAGGGCTCGCGTGTTTGGTCTTCCTGGTGTGATGGGAGCTTTACAAGCTGCCTGTTGTCGTCTGAAGACTTTGAGGCATCCGACATCCACTGCTGCTTCATTGCGCTGCGGTACTGAAGCCACAGTTGGAATTCTACAGATCAACTTGTGTCAGTAACAGGCAGCAAAGTGTTAGGGAAGTTCAGAGTCAGGAAAGAGCCAGCTGGAAAAATCACAGAGCCACAGGTTAGGTGTGGATCGGACCAGAACTGTGACAATGGCTAGAATTTGGATATAGCAGCCAAGAAAAGGGATTCTGCCTTAGAGGCCTCCCAAGAGAGGGCTAGTGACAAGGGAAGGGGGGCACAAAAGTTCAAGAGACCTGCACTGGCTCACTTTGCTGGAGATGTCCTTGTGTGATTCCCAGTGCTCACCAAGCTAAGCCTGGTTCCAGCTTCTTTGCACCCAGTTCCTATTCTTCTCTTCACAGCAACCTTAAGAGGTGAACATTACAGAGTCTGCTGTAGAAATGAGGAGACTGAGGTGCACAACAGTTAGCGCTGGCAGCGGGGTTTGAAGCAGGACCGTTAGGTTCCAGAGCCAGAGTCCTTAGCTATTAAGCCATCTTCTACCTGTGGGGTCATGTGAGTTGCTGCTTGGGTGGCCGTGAGGGTCAGAGTTGGGGAGGTGTGAAGGCCGGGCTGGCGGTGCTGATGAAAGGCGCACTGGACGGCTGGAGAAGAGGAAGCTCTGGAGAGAAGAGTCCAGTAGTTATTCTGAGCAGGAGGGCAGGTGAGCCAGGGGTGAGGTATACAGAACCAGTGGGCTTCCATGAGCGACTGGAAATGAATACGTGGAAAAGTGAAACAGACAGAGACAGCACAGAAATTACTGGGATCTGGAGCCTGAGTGCCTGGGCAAATTCTGGCGCTGTAGAAATGAATGAGGTCAATGAACAGTAGAGAAATGTTCTTTCCCCTGGGGTGGTAGCACCTGAGCAAGGAATGGAAGTTATTGAATGAGTTACGTGTGAAGGAGAGATACTGAATGAAAGAACAGTGGTTTGCTGGAAGATAGAAATGGGTTAGAGGAAAGGGTTTGAAGGTGAGGCTATAGATGTTTCGGGAGCTGTCTATGAAGTCCGAATAGATGGTCCAGGAACAGAAGATGTGGGGTGGGAATAGGGGGAGAAAATGAGAATGGTTATATCTCCAACTACAGCAGAGATGCCACGGAGGACAGTGAACTTGACAGTGGGAAAGGCCACTTGCGCCCTGCACAGTAAGGCAGAGCGGAATGAAGAGTCTTAGCATTGTGAAGCTCTTCCTCGGTGTAACTGGCCCCTTTCTAGGTACTCACCTTGTAAGTAGATCAAGGTCACAGATAAGGATCTTGGTGCACACTGTTTGGTTGCCTGGTCCGGCAGTTTGTCGCCCTGACCCAACTCATCTGATAAATGTTTTTCAGCACATGGTTGAACTGCATGTCTTGCACTCACCTGGCTCCTGGTTTCTGACTATGTGTACTGGCTGGTTTTATGCCAACTTGACACAATCTAGAGTCATTTCAAAAGAGGGAACCTTAATTGAGAAAATCTCCCTGTGATTGGCAATTGAAAGCAGAGGGCCTAGTTTACTGTGGGTGGTGTGGTCCCTGGGCAGGTGGCCCTAAGTGCTATAGGAAAGCAGGCTGAGCAAGCCATGAGGTGCAAGCCAGTAAGCAGCACTCCTCCATGGTCTCTGCTCCAGTTCCTGTTTCCAAGTTTCAGCCTTGAGTTCCTACCCAGACTTCCCTGGTTGATAGACTTAAACTGTAAGATGAAATAACCCCTGTCCTCCCCAAGTTGCTTTTGGTCATGATGTTGTATCAAAGCAACGGAAACCCTAAGACACTGTGGAAGTGTCTTAAGTTATTACCGCCTACTCAAGACATCATTTTGCAGCCAAGTTGATACCATCCTGGGGAACCACACTCACGGATTCTCGCACTCACCCACTGGGTCCCCTTCTTGGCCATAGTGCATGTATGTGTCTTCTTGGAACACTAGTTGTTAAAGTAACCCCATCTGTACTGCAAAGCCCCACACTGAAACCCTGTTCCTCCAAGGGCTCGTCTTGTATTTGAGTACAAATGAGATAGTGGAGTGTGTTGCCAATGTTCAGAGCCCTGCTACCCTTGGGCAAGAACGCAGGGCTCCTTTCCTTTAGTGACACAACTGACCTGTGAGGAATTTCAGGCTGCCATGTGAGTTTTCATTTAAGCTACCAGGCCTGGAAATCCATCTCACTGTATCACCAGTTACAGTTTATTGATTGTCTGTGTTTGTAATCATTTTTAAAAGTTTTTTAAAAGTTACTCCCTTTAATATCATTTTTTCAATTTTATGAGGTTATAATATAATTACATCATTTCCTCCTTGCTTTTCCTCCCTCCAAGCCTTCTCAGAAACCCCTCTTTGCTCTCTTACAAATTCATTGGCCTTTTTAAAAATTAATTATTATTACATGTGTATATGTGTGTATGTATATGTATTCATAAATACATAAATGCAACCTGCTTAGTCTGTGTGATGTTACTTATATGTCTGTTTTCAGGGACTTATTTTTTTGGAGAATTTCAATACGAATACTTTATTACATAATTCTCACCCTTCCTTTCTTGCCTTCAGTGTGTGCCCCCCCACTCATGACCTCTTTTTTAATTATTAATTATTCTTACAGGTATACATACATAAGGGTCTTGTCCCTGGAGAAGACTAATTCTCTCGCAGTGGCCATTAATTGCCTTTATCTAGCACTGGAGCCTTGGATGCTTTAGTTCTTTTACATAGGACACGGAGCTGCACCCATGAAATCTCAGAACTGTAGTCTCCTGAACAAGACCTCTACAATAACAAGTAACATTTTTTAAAGAGATGGTCTCATCTAGTATAATCCAGGCTGTCCGCAAACTCAGTCTATAGTCAAAGCTGACCTTGAACTTCCCATCTTTCCTCCTGTATCTCTGAAACACTGGCACCATAAGCACATCCCACTGCATGAGTTCATGCAATGCCCGAGCACAAACTCAGGGCTTTGGGCATGCTAGATCAGCACCCTGTATCCGAGTTACATCTCCACCGTAGCTTCTGACTGTAGGCTTACTGGGTTCCCTTTCATCCCCACCCGTCTTTCTTGGTAAATAGCTTGTAATGTTCTGCTTCTAAAAGATGTGTTTCTACCTATACACATCCAAAGACTAGGGAGCGTGCAAGTGCCCCTCCCCCACTGAAGAAACTCACTATCTGGTTCTCACCCTGAGGCACAGGGCCCCTTACGCTTGCCTTCTGTCCTTGTTCACTTCTTCCCACAGAAGAACGATGGGGAAGAAAACCTGAGATGATTTTGCTTCTGCAGTTCCCATAACCCTCGGTGGCTCTGTTGACAGCCACTCTGAGAGGGCTCTGGGGATTTTAGGCATGCTCCTGTTCTTCCACCCTTCAGTGGTAAACGTGAAGTTTATTGCTCCTCACACTGGAGTCATTTACCTAAGATGTCTAGTGACTTCCTCACATTACCAGAAGTCTGTGTAATCTTCTAATCTGTTTAGTATCTTTTAAAGTAAATCTTTAAGCGTACTCCATACATACCAGAATTGAGCCTTTCATTCGAAAGCTTCTAGGCAGTCAACAGCAACACTGACTTTCCTTGTTTAGAGCTGTGCTGCTCTCTCTGGGGTGAGGGAGCCAGCCATTTGTTCTCTATTTCCAGCCTGCCACAGACTTAATCTTTTTACAAACTGTAACAGCGAATTACTAGTAAGATCAACCAAAAGACTCTTGAATTTTTTAATTTAAGGGCAAAAGAGAGGGCTTCTTGGCAACGTGCTTGCTCTGTAAATGTGAGGACCTGGGTTTGAATCCTTACCATCCATGTTCAAAAGCCAGGTGCAGTGGTAACTTTTGTGACCTAACACCAGTGAGGGAGAAATATCTCCTTGCTGGCCAGCTAGTCTCATGAGCTCCAGGTTCAGTGAGAGACTCTGTCTCACAAAAGGATGGAGAGCCAGTGGGATGTATCAGTGGCTAACGGTACCTGCTGCCAAACCTGAAGGCCTGCATTCAATCCCAGGAACCTACATGATAGAAAAAAAAAAAAAACAGACTCCAGAAAGTGGTACACACACACTTTCTTCCCCCTGCACACAAAATTAAAACATAAGATGGAATAAGAATTTTGAAAAATAAGTTCGAGAGTCTTATAGAAGAAGACAAACAATGTTGATTTCTGGTCTCTCTCTCGCTCACACACACATATCCATACACATATGCATACACACATACACAACATCATTAAAACATAAATCTAATTAGATATTTATTACTGTATTGAGCAGACATCAAGTCCCTTTAGGCAACTGTGGTAAGACCTTAGGATGTTGACTTAGCTCCAGTGCTTGTAGGGTAGAGTGGGTCTGCACACCCTGTGTGGAAGCCGCTTTGTCTGGGTGGATGGAAGATGGGCAGCCCAGGAGCCTGAAGTGGAGATGTCCTTACTTTAGAATATACCTGCAGAGCAGGCTTTGGGTGAACTCTTGCCTTTCTGTTTCTTCATCTGTAAAAGTGAACTGCAGAAAATGTCCTGTGTACTTAAAGCTGGTATTTAAATGACAGGTCAGTGTCTACATGGTGCAGTGTTTGAAGCCGCAGAGTGTGATGTGGAGAGGTGCCCTTCTCTCTGCTTCCCTGTGGCTGCTTTTCCATTAATGATATATATGGACATATAAGGCCATTTTTTAGCTTCTGTGATGCCATATTAATACAGTTTTTACTTACTCTTTTGTCACACTTTTATATTTCAGCAGATAGGAATCTATTGTAAGAGTTGCATCACACCCACTATGACAGTTATGTCATATGCCTGTCCCCAGCGTACGGGCCAGGAGCATCCCTAGCAGCACTTCTGTGATCCCTACCTAGATTCTTGCTATTTTAAGGCTCTATATTCCTTAAATCGGAGTCATAGATTATGCACTCTCAGGAGTTGGAGGTATTTAGGTCAGTTCCTTCTCTCAGGGTGGTCCCATCGTTTTGAGTAGAGTTTCCTAGACTGTCCACTCTGTTGTAGCTCTTCATGGCCTTGCAGGTCTTTCGTCTCTTTCTGTGTAATGGTGAGGAACAAACCACACTGGGTCTCACTTCATTAGCACAAAGCTTTCTGTGTGATCTAGTTAGTGATTAGCATGCATGCTGTGTGTTAGTTATAGCGGGATGAGGAGACTACAGGAAGATTAAGATAGTGCTAAGAGGTTTTGGTTTTTTTTTTTTTGAGATGATTTAGTTCTCTTTTTTTCTAACTTTTTTTTTCTACTTAGCATGCTTACAGGAAATCTGTCTATTTGTGTGTAGTGTAAAAAGGGCTGAGGGTGGGGCCTTTGCCTGTCTGGTGCAGTGTGTTTTGTAACATTCAATACTCCTGAAAAGCTGCATGCTCACATTGGTATATATATATATATATNNNTTTTTTTTAATTAAGGTGAAGCCCTATGAAATGAAAACGTTCTTTACATGTGTAATTCAGTGGCATTTAGTGCATTCACAGTGTGGTGCAACCATCACCTTTATCTGGTTTCAGAACATCTTTATCATACCAATGGAAATCCCATGCTGGTGAGCCTTTGCTCCTGGCTCTGAAAACTGTTAGCAAGCTCCGTGTTTCTGTATGCTAACCATTTCTGGATATTTCATAGAAATAGAATCTTACAATTTGTGACTTTATGGGGTCTGGCTTTTTTCCCCTTCACTACATATATTTTTAAAGACATGCAGCCCATGGTACTCAGTGCATGGCCAAGGCTGGCCTTGAACTTCTGCATCTCCCTCCCAAGTGCTGGGATTAAGGGCATGTGTCAGCATGCCTGACTCTAGTGTAGGATTTCTGAAGATCATCCATACCAAGTACTTTGAATTGCTGGATAAGATTCCACTGTGTATTGGTTTACCTATTTCCAGTTAATGGGTATTTGTGTTGTTTCTGCCTTTGGCCTGTTAAGTGATTGTGTATGTATATTTAGACTCAGTTGGATAGATGACTTCTGAAAGACAAGACAAAAGGCAGCTGAGAAGAGGTTTGCCAAGCAAGCAGGCTCTGGAAACTTCTAGAGTTTTCCTTCCTGTAACTTCCTACTTTGCAGCATTGTAGAAAAATAAAATGAGATGCTATGTATTTAAGGGTTCTCAACACTCTCTGTAGACAGGAAGGCCCCTTACCTTGCAGTCCTAGTGAGTTCTCTTTGGGAAAATTCTGTGAGTTGGCCATAAGCTAAGCTGCTTTAGGCAGTGAAGATTTTCCTCTTCATATATTGTGCTGTTCTGAAGCCTTCAATTTACCAATATAGATGCATTCCGGTAGTCAAAAGATAGTATGTAGCTATGTTCCTGACATAGAAGGTAGGAAGCCCCATCCCCAGGCAGATGTATGTACAACATAAAATCCTTTCTGTGAAGCTGGCACAGGCATCTGTCTGACCACTGGAAATGAGCCTTTCATGCTTCTTCTGCATGTGTTTGAGTGCTGTTACTCGGAGTTCCTGTAGTGGGGAAATGGGAAGTAATCATAAGGGGAAACAGGAGAGAAGCAGCTCTCCTCCTCCCAGCCATGCCACTGTGCTACAGCTGCCTGGTGAGGCTGCAGTGGACCCTTCGTGGCTCCTTCAAGCAAAGGTTGAGAAGATGTGCCTGTTGAGGGTGCCAGTGTACATGATGAAAAGGAGTCGCTTAGCCAGAAACAGCACGTGGACTTGGCTAGCCTTTGCTTCTCAGTCCAAGTCTGTACACTCTGAAAACACCAAGTTGTTGTGTGAAGTTTGTGCATGAATGTTCAGTAGAGCATTTGCAGCTGCTGAATCATGAAAGCATTGAAGGATGTTTGTAGCACTTAGAATTTAAATTTATGGGTCAAACACATAGTTGCTTATTTGGTAAATTAGTTCCATGAGTGCCATTTAAATGGAACCCCACCTCCTAATTGGTCTCCCATGAGTCACTGGTGAGCACTTGGAGAGACAGCAGTTAAGCCAGGGTCTAACCAGGCAGGGACCAGGAAACCCCAAGGGCCTTTGGAAAGAAGTGTCTGAACTCTGAGTGTGTCATCATTCCTCTTCACCTCCCTTGACGACTCAGAATAACAGCCACTCCAGGATGTGAGGGCAAAGCTGACACGGTGTCTGGAAACAACAATACAAGATCACTTTTGTTGGTCTCTGTCCTAGTTAGGGTTTCTAGCACTGTGAAGAGACAGCATGACCACAGGAACTCTTACAGAGGAAAACATTTATTGAACTGGCTTACAGTTTTTCAGAGGTTTAGTTCATTATCATCATGGTGGGCCATGGCTGCATGCAGGCAGGTGTGGTGCTGGAGCTGAGAGCCCTACATCTTGATCAGCAGGCAATAGGAAGTGAACTGAGACACTGGGCATGGCTTGAGCATATATGAGACCTCAAAGCCCACCTCCATAGTGACTTCCTCCAACAAGGCCACACCTATTCCAGCAATGCCACACCTCCTAATAGTGCCACTTCCTAGGAGCTTATGGGGGCCAATTACATTCAAAGTCTTGTTATGTGTTTGGCGGCAGGGTAGGGTTGGGGTGGGGCTCAAATTTTAGATTTTTCTATGTTGGAGAAATGCATTTATAACTTGAAAACCTGGTCCTTATTAAAGAAAGCCATTCTTTTAAAATGCTTTCTTTTTCATTCTTTTGAAAAATTCAACTCCAGTGGGAACGTGCAGGAACAGTATAAGAACACTTAGATGTCTGCTGCTGTATATTCCCCAGTAATAAATGCTTGCTATTTTGTGTCTGTGTGAGAAAGTTTAGATGTATGTGTTGGCTGGAGGAGAATGCTTATGGCATTGTCTGAAACTAAGTTACAGATGCATTGAATTTTATCCTTAAATACTTCAGAATAACAACAATTCTTATATAACTGTAATACTGTTATGAGATTGCTCCAAGTCAGAAGAAAACAGCAAAATGTGCTATGATTAAACTAAAAAGATGTAAGAATTATTGCAAGGCCATTAGTCTCCCCATTCAGTTCCCCAAAGGATAAATTTTATACCTATTAATGAACTGTTCAACTGGAAAAGATTGTTTTTATTCAAATATCTACTTTACCTAATTTAAGGAATTTTTCCTGGTGTCCTGAAGTCATTTAGTATTTTGGCTAGGATTCTAAGTTGTTCATCGTGTAAATACGTTTCTTCAGTATGCTCAGTCTCAAATGACAGATTCTCTTAAGACAAGTGACTCTGAACAGATGACCAGGATGCCCTGCTGGGGTCCCACACTGAGAAGAGTTGGCCTTCAGATGTGGCACTCAGAGTGCCTATTAATGGGGGAAAACATGGGGACTTCGCCTGTCATTGGGTTTAAGTTGGGTAGTAGCGCTCACATTAGAACAATATTTTGAGAAATAATTTTAACAGCCTGCTAAAATGTTAAGCTTGGAGTCACAAGCAACTTTTTGACAACAAGCTTCAGGAAGAATTGCTCTTCTTTTAAAGCTAATGTCAAGGAGAAAGTCAAATAGATGGTGTATTTGAGAATCACCAATTTGTGTCATTTAAAACAAGACATATATATTCCTTGTACCCTGTGCTCCTAAAACATTAGGCAAATTAAAAGCTTTCTTTGGACCCTTTTCATGAAAACATATCTTTGATAGGCTCTGATATTTCATGAAAAGAACTTTAGGAATTTATCTTGCAAGCCAGGCGGTGATGGCTCACGCCTTTAATCCCAGCACTCAGGAGGCAGAAGCATGGGGATCTCTGTGAGTTCGAGGCCAACCTGGTCTACAGAGAGAGTCCCATCTCAGCCAGGGCTACACAGAGAAACTCTGTCTCAAAAAAAGAAAAGAAAAGAAAAGAAAAGAAAGAAAGAAAGAAAGAAAGAAAGAA
>LOEQ01001970.1:0-10962 GCA_001685075.1 Bramus lutescens | reverse complement strand
AAGAAAGAAAGAAAGAAAGAAAGAAAGAAAGAAAGAAAGAAAGAAAAGAATTTAACTTTCAAATTAGGGAAAAAGCCATTTTCACTAACCTTTGAGATTTCAACCATACAAGGTACCACTATGAGTAAGCACATCTTTCATCATGCCAAGAAGCAGAGAATGTTTCTCATCATGTTGACCCATGGTTTTCAGTGAGAAAGTTCCTTTTAGTCAATGGTCGTATCTGCTAGTGCACTGAAGTGGGCCAGCTGGCCAGGCACTCATTAGCTATGAGGTGGATCCCAGAGTTTGAAACTCTGTTTTTTTTTTATATTTCCTTTTTCTTTTTTATCTTTTCATATTCAATGGCCGTGGACATTTCTAGTTTTAAATTCCTACTTTGCATATCAAGTTTACAAGCTATGACTTTTAGGATATTTTTTTTTTGTGCTTTGTCCTGTAAACAAATTAAAGAGGCATTGAGTGTAAAACGCACATGTAGTTTCTTGTCTATCAAAGACATGCATTGCCTTTCCCTGGCTTAATTGGCTCCTGTTTCCAATTTGTGTTAGATCTCTGTGTGAAATACGAACTCTAGTTTATGCAAGCCCTTAGAGTGAGTGCAAGTGCCTGGGAATAATAGCCTTTGAGCTGTCTTTGTGGCAGCCTCTGTAGAGGATTGGAATCCTTCTCCAGTACCACCAAGTGCTCACCTTTCACATGGAAATTGCGAATGTCACTGCTTGAACTTGGCCACCGGTGTGTGCATGTAATGTATGTTGGCAGCATAATAGTTTTGG
This sequence comes from Bramus lutescens, assembly GCA_001685075.1. NCBI lineage: Eukaryota > Metazoa > Chordata > Mammalia > Rodentia > Cricetidae > Bramus > Bramus lutescens. The sequence goes on along the minus strand of LOEQ01001970.1, from coordinate 10,183 downwards.
GCTGCCCTGTGAGAACCCTCCCCATCCCTCTGTTGTGTGTTGTTTGTTTCAGCCCTGGAGATTGAGACACAGAGTTGAGCACATCCCAGGTAGCTGGGCTATTACTGAGAGCTACAGCCCCATTCTGAAATTTTGTTTGTAAGAAACAGATTTTCTCAGGATAGACTCAAGGTGGGAGATTGGGTTTGTTTATCATTTATACTTTCAGTAAATAAATAGTAAGTATCTACTTTGTGCCAGCGCTATCCAAAAGAAGACGGGATGAGACTGCCGCTCCAGAATTGTGTGTTAGATTCCATGAGCGGGCACAGAGAGAATAAAAGCCCTTTGAGTGTCCTGGGGGTAGCAGTGTGAGGATGGGAAGCTCCGTCACCAGGGAGATGGTCAGTAAAGACGGAACTGAATGAAAGAGTTCTAGGCTGGACAGTGAAGGGATGCATAGGAGACTCACCCAGGAGGACAAGGCTGATAGAACAGCATTCGGGGCAAAAAACACAGACAACAGCCTCAGAAGCAGGAAACAAACACTTGTGACATCGTGTGAATTTCAGATGGTCTGTGTGACTAGAACGTGGGACTGCAGAGTGCTGAAGGAACATAAGGCTGAAACCTCACCTACTGTTCCAAAGAGGTTGTCATTTAGGCAGTATTCAGTAGCGGACTATTTCAGGATTATTTTTCCCCTTGGAATAAAACATTTAGTTATTTATTTGTTGATCATTGCCAAGTTCTTTGTATGTTGATACAGCATTGACGTTAAATGTGTGCTTGAAAATCAGATTGCGGGTTAGAAGTTACTGTAAGCTAAAACTTTCTGCCTTTGCTGGTTTGCTAAGCAGGAAGCAAAGCTGTGTTCTTTAATTCAGACTCTTAAATAGAAGTTTCATGATGAAACTTGTGCTTGTAAATGCTACAGCAGCAGCAGTATCGTGATGCGACAAAGAGGGGCTGTGATCCGGGGCCCAAGACACAGCCAGTGTGCTCCTTTGTAAGCCCATGGAGAAGCGATGGTGGGTGGACAGTATCTATGCGATGTTCTGAGGACCAGCTGAACAGGATCCTCGAACCTTATTGGCCAAACACAGATACTGACAGGGAGGAATGGACAGAGAACAGTGTCTGGTCTCTGGTTTAGGCAGCTTTGTGGGTGATGTCATTAGGATCTGGGTGTGCAATCGGTCATAAGATTGGGGTGTGATATTAACGTGGGTGACAACAGTGGTCAGTGATAAAAGGGCAAGGAAGTGGACATTTGGGGACAAGACATATACACAGGCTTCAGAAGGGATGGTGTGAGGGGAAAGAGGAAAGCTTGGGGCGGGATATGCCAAAACTCAGGCAGGGGAGTCCAGAAAAGGCAATGTTCGGGAAGACACATACCACACAGAGGCCAGCATGCTCCCCACCCCCAGATTTGTCAGTTAACAGGTTGAGTAGAACTATCATGAACAGTTGATGAGTAGTGAGAAATAAGAATTGAGACATTTATACTGTGAGGGAAATGAAAGCAAGATGGGCAAGGAATTTTTTTTCATGTCGGTGTTTGAGGTATAAAGAAGAGCAAGAAAATTAGCGGAATGATGTCTGTAATAAACTCTGAGGGCGTATTAGCTGCAACCCTCACCAGAGCCAAAGGAAGAAAGGATCTCTCCAGATGTGCAAAGATGAGAAGAGGGATGTGGGGCTTGAAAGCTGGGTATGTGAGGAGTGAGTGATCCATGAAATGTGCATTCAGTTCTGACTTGGAAGTCAGTGGGTCCAGCTGTTGCCCCGCTGCAGTCACGCTGCACTGGTTTTTAAGACTACACTCAACCTCTGGATCTCCAAGCTGATAATGGACCACAATAGGAGTTTTTATTAAAGGCTCATTCCTATGGGATACATGATTTTTCCAGCAAGTCGTGTTGGCTTAAAAACTCCCAGCGGCTGGCTGGAGAGATGGCTCAATGGCTAAGAGCACTGTTTGCTTTTCCAGAGGACCTGGGTTCCATCCCAGCACCCACATGGTGGCTCACAACTGTCTGTAAATTTGGTTCTAGGGGACCTGACACCTTCACACAGGCAGACATGCAGAAAAAAACACCAATGCACATACAATAAAATATATGTATATTAAAAAGAACTCCCAATGGCCTGAATGTTGAAATCCATCTTCTTTTCTTTTCATGTTCCTAGCTATAGTGTGAAAGACCTGCATTCTCCGGCTTTTATCATCAAGATATTTTTACATTTATAGCCTTTTCTTAGTTTATAGGTGTAACCTATAAACTTAAGTGTCTCTAATCTAACATGAAGAACATAGTCAATATTTTTAGTAAGTTAATGCTGGATGCTATAAAGATAACCATTCAGTCTCACCAGAAAACCAAGGAGACAATATTGAGCTTCGGTTGCTCTTTTGATGAAATATACCTGATGAACATATATAGAATTTTCCATTTGCAGCAGCAGAATTCATGTCCTCCTAGTGCACACAGAACCATTTCTGGTATAGGCTATATGTTAGGCCATAAAATAAATCTTAATATTTTTAAGAAGATGGAAATTTGACATAGAATTACTTCTGACCACAAAAGCATGAAACTAGGAATTAATAATGGAAAGAACCTTGGAAAATTTGCAACGTTCTCCCACACAACCAGATTATCACAAAGAACTCAAAAAGGAAACCGGAATATCTTGTGGCAAATGACAATGGAAATGCAGACTTCCAAAGGTGCACACAAGATGCTCCAAGAGAAATGAGTGTGCGCACAGGGTTCTACAAGAAGTATGAGTGTGCACACAAGGTGCTCCAAGAGGGATGAGTGTGCACACAGGGTTCTCCAAGAGGGATGAGTGTGCACACAAGGTGCTTCAAGAGGGTTGGTACAACAACAAAAGCCTGCATTTAAAACAGTGAACTATTTCAAGGTAACAGTCTGAAACTTCACCCAAAAGAAGTAGAGAAAGGAAAAGGAAACCCAAAATTAGTGGAAAGAATAATATAAATCAGAATGAAATAAAAATCATAAATCCCATAGAAATAATCACACCAAGAGTTAGCTTTTCTTAAAAAATAAAATGGACCACCCCATACCTAATCTAAGAAAAAATAAAGGAGAATTTTCAAATTTTTTAAAGAAAGTAGAGGCTGGAGAGATGGCTCAGCACATAAAGTACTTGTTCTAGAGGACTCAAGTTCAAAGTTTGGATTCCCAAACCCACATAAAATCTGAGTGTGTGTGGCAGCCTGCCTATAGTTCCAGCACAGGGAGGCAGAAATGGATTTCAGTGCAAGCTGACTAAGCCAGACTAGTAGACACTGCAAGCTCTGGGTTCAGTGAGAGAACCTGTCTCAGTATATAAAGTAGAGAACAATTAAAAAATACACCATACACCAGTCTTGGGGTCTGTGCATGTACATACATGAACCTATATGCATACAAGCACCTATACATATTCAACAAAATAATATGAAAAAGAAAAAAATGAAAGTGAATAAATTACAACAAATACCCCGAAAGGAAGAAGACTCTCATGCTACTATTATAAGCACATATATGCTAACAATTTAGATAGCAGAAAAATGGATATATTCCTTGAAGAATACCAGCCTCAGAATTAAGTCAGGGGAAATTAAGTTAGAAAGCTTGAGCAGACCAGTAGACAAAGAGACTGAGGAAGTAAGTAAAAATCCCCCAGCAAAGAAGAGCCAAGACCAGATAACTTCACAGGTAAGTTATAGCACATCCTACAGAGAATCATAGCCGTGGTCCTTATGCTCTTGCAGCAGGAAATAGAGACCCTCCAAACACAGTTTGTCTGCCAGCACCCTTCCTTTTTAACAGAACACTTCTTAGGACTTCAAGCATGTGAGGACACCTGGCGCGACGAAGTTCTTCATCAAACCCATTGCTGACAATGTACTTCCAGGAGAAAGTGACAGCTTTTCTGATAAGTTGCAGTATGAGGCAAAAATAGCCACTCTGGAACATCCTTTCAGCGGTGGTCGAAAGTACTAATAAGTTAAACAGAAAGAAAAGGAAGGATGGAAAGAAAGGATGGAGGGAGAAAGGAAGGAAGGAGAGCAAAAAATGAGGTAAAATTATCTATTTGCAGAGGACTTAATTTTTACATATAAATGTATATTTTATATATTCAATAAGTTTTGATAAACTGAATAACATAACAGGTAAATAAAAATAGCCAATGATCGTGTATCACAAGAATTGATATTGTTAAAATGCCAGTACTGTCCAGAGTAGTATATGGAGTCAATGTAAGTTCTATCAAAATTCTAATAGTCTCTGCTGAATTAGAAGAAACCAATTCTAAAATTCCTTTGAAGCCATTGAAGACATCAAATAGCTAAGCCCATTCCAATGCAGTTGGAGACATCACATTCTCATGTGTGGTCAACTAATATTTGACAAGGACATCAAGAGCACAGTGGGGAAAAGGAATATTTCCCCATCAAATGGTTCTGGCGAGAGTGAATTTCCATAAGCAAGATGACCCTTCTCATTCTCTGCACACAGCACCCAACTGGAAATACATTAAAGACCAACGTGAAAGCAAACGCTAAAGCTTGCAGAAGAGAAGACAGGACAGCACCCTTAGATATTGGCGTTCATAGACTTGTTTTAATTCATACCAGAAACTTAGGAAACAAAAGCAAACACACACACACGCGCGCGCACAGTTGTAGGTATATGTACACGCAGAGACATGAACAGACAAACATGCATGCAGACACATGCACATACACAAATGTCCAACTGAAGCAAAACAGAAAGCTTATGCACAGCAAAGAAAGCAACATGAAATGCATACTCTGGCCTGGGAAACCAGATGTCTGTGAGGGTTCATATTGTTAGCCTCTTTCACATGACAGCTAACACTAAAACAATGGGGGGGGCACACAAAACAAGCAACCCAACTTAAGAGTGGGCAGTAGACCTGGATAGATATCTTTCCAAAGGAGACTTGAAGATGACAAACTGGTGTATGGATAGATTCACACCATTGGTGCCCATGGCCATGAAAGTTAAAACATTACAAAATAATGTCCTCATACCTGTTAAGATAGGTATTTTCATTATTTCTTTTTATTTTGAGATTATATCATTTCCCCCTTCTCTTTCCTCCCTCCAAACCCACCTGTATACCCCTCCTTGCTCCTTCAAATTCATGATGTTTTTTTCATTGTTATTCCTAAATATAACCTGTTCGATCTGTATAATGGTACTTGTCTTTATATTTTCAGGGCTGACCATTTGGCACTGGTAACCCATTGGTGTGCTCTTCCCTGGGGAGCACGACTTCTCGCACACTCAGCATCCCTTAGTCGCCTGCAGTTCTTTGTGTGGGACTGAGGTCTCATGAGCTTCTCTGTATCCTCCCTACTCTGACTGTTGTTGTCCATTTTCAGTTTATGTTTAGGCAGCCATGAGGGCAAGCTTATGGGCTCACTTCTGACATTGCTAGGACATAGTCTTACAGCAGACTCCTGATCCTCTGACTCTTACAATCTTCCCATCCCCTCTTCTGGAATGTTCCCTAAGCCTTATGTGTGGGAGCCTTTATAGATGTGTCCACTGGGACTGGGCTCTGGAATTCTGCATCAGTTGATTGTGCTTTTCTATAATGGTCTCCATTCATTACAAAGAGAAGTTTCCTTGATGAGGGTGAGAACTACATTTACCTGTGAGTATAGGACAAATGCTTAGAACGTAGTTAGGGATTATTCTTGTCTAGTAAAGTGGTGGCTGTAGGTGCCACCGAAATCCATGACTTCACTAGCCCTGTGTAGTAGGTTAGGTTTCTAGTGCCAGGCATGATTTCCCTCTTTTTGAGAAACAAACAAACAAAACAAACTAAAAATCTTGTAATAACTGTAAGACTGTGTATAAATGCACATATATACTCTAAATTAATTTTTCTCATCTCTGTGATGTCGCCAAGAGGTCCAGAGTGGGTGTTAGTACATGGTAGATAACATTCTTCCCAGGGGGGGCTTCATGAATGCAGGCAGCTGTATCCAATTTCATTAAGTGACTCCCATGGTTGCAGCATTTGGTGTCACATTGAGAAAGAACACACAAGGGTAGGGGAGTGAAAATCAGCGTAAATACTTTGGTCACATTTCAGTGGTAGAATGTAGGGGTAGGTAGCCAACTAACTGCCGAGCAGTCTGGACAGTGTGACCTGTGTGTCTGGAAGAGGATCATGTAAGTTTAGTGGAATTAGCATCTTAGAGAAATGGGATGGCCAGCAGGTAGGAAAGGAGAAGTTCCTGCCAATGCTGTGGCCCAGGTCTGTCTGACTGTACACACAGGTGGATGTCTCTCCCTTAGGATCCACAGCATCCAGTGATTAGTGAGGGAAGGGAGAGAGCAGTGGCTGAGTTCATTCAGTAATTTTGGTATTTTGGCATGTGTGGGGCTGGAGAAGGGAGGACATCATCACCACAGTTACCAGTGTGAGTGCTGCTAGTTTTAAGTCCTGCACTGGACATCCAGCCGGGTCTTGCCTCTGCTCGGTGTTGGATCCTGCTGGTAAGCACTTGAGCAAACAGTATGATTTGCCAAAGGAGGAAGATTCTTTTTCAGACCTTAAGAAACCACTCCTCAAATATTAGAATCTGTTTATCTCCCATTTTCCCCAGCACAGAGAAATGAGGCCTGCTTTAGTCGGAAGCTCTTCTTGTTTGTTCTGATGGCATGTGATGTACACTTCATCTTTGATTTTGCAGATTTTATTCATCGGTTTTCTTCTGATTAAAGCCGGCTTTCTTTTCTACGGCTCTTCTCTTTGTTGTCAGTCAAAATCTTGCTCTCTCGAGCCCAACTTAGTGTTACCTCCTCCTCTGTTCCTCAGCTAGGAGCTCATATTTCCTTCACTGTCCTTGGGACTTGGTTTCATCATTTGCTGGCACTTGAAGAGAGACCTTGCAGGGCTGGTGCTTGTGTGTGAGTCTCTTGACTTAAAGCTCCAAGGTGAGACCAGGGCCATCTCATGTCACTTGATCCTAGAAATGTCTCGCATACAGTAAACGTTTTTGTGATAATGGTTTTATTTATTTTTTAATCTTTCTTATTTTACATACCTATATCCCAGTTCCCACTTCCTCCCCTCCTCCCACTCCCTCACCTTCCCCCCACCCTACTCTCTATCCACTCCTCAGAGAGGGTAAAGCTTCCCATGGGGAGTCAATAAGGTCTGACATGGCACTTTGAGGCAGGACCGAGGCTCTCCCTACTATATCTAGGCTGAGCAAGGTATCCACCCAACGAGAATGGGCTTCAAAAAGCCAGTTCAAGCACTAGAGATAAATCCTGGCCCCAAATGCCAATGTCCCCACAGACTGCCCAAGCCATACAACTGTCACCCACATTCAGAGGGCCTAGTTTGGTCCTATGCAGGTTTCCCTACTATCAGTCTGGAATCAGTGAGCTCTCACTAGCTTAGGTCAGCTGTTTCTGTGGGTATCACCATCATGGCCTTGGCCCCTTTGCTCATATCATTGCTCCTCCCTTTCTTCAACTGGACTCTGGGAGCTCAGCCCAATGCTTAGCTGTGAATCTCTGCATCTGCTTTCATCATTTGCTGGATGCAGGTTCTATGATGACAATTAAGATAGTCTTCAGTCTGATTACAGGGGAAGGCCAGTTCATACACCCTCTCCTATTGCTTAGAGTCTTAGCTGGGGTTATCCTTGTGGATTCCTGGGAATTTCCCATGTGCCAGGTTTCATGCCAGCCCCACAATTGCTCCCACAATCAAGATATCTCTTTCCTTGCTCTCCCTCTCTGACCCTCCCATATCTCAACCATCCCATTCCCTCTTGTTCTCCTCCTTTTCCTTCCCTCTCCCTGCCCTTCTATCTTCCCTTCTCCCCCCTCCCACCCCATACTCCCAATTTTCTCAGGAGATCTTGTTTGTTTCCCCTTCCCAGGGGGATCCATGTATATCTTTCTTAGGGTTCTCCTTGTTGCTTAGCTTCTCTGGGGTTGTGGATTATAGGCTGGTTATCCTTTGCTTTACATCTGTTATCCACTTATGAGTGAGTACATACCATGTTTGTCTTTCTGGGTCTGGGTTACCTCACTCAGAATGTTTTTTTCTAGGTCCATCCATTTGCATGCAGATTTCAAGATGTCATTGTTTTTTACTGATGAGTGGTACTCCATTGTGTAAACTTTTTAAAATTTAAATGTTTTACTTTTTTGAGAATTACATATATGAATACTGTGTTTATATTATTTCTACCCTTCCCTCATTCACCCCAACCCCACCCATGTTCCTCCCCCAGCTCTCTTCAAATTCATTACTGTTAAATATAGTCATCTGTATGTATATATATATACACACACACACACACACACAACCTACTCAGCCCATTTTGTATTGCTTGCGTGTACATGTATTCAGGGATGATCACTTGGGACTATCAGGGGCCTTGGCACTGGAGACAATGGGTGCTCCCTCTCTCAGCAGCCACTAATTGTGTGCAGCTCTTCATCTAGGGGTGGAAGGGAGCATTGTGAACTTTCTCCCGTCTGCATTGGTATGTCACTTGGTGGTGTCATTATGCAGGCCTTGTTCAGGCACCTGTATTGTTGAGACTTCATGGATGCAGCTTCCATATTGTATCTAGAAGATACTCTCCTGCAGCAGGTATCCAGAGCCTCTGGGTCTTATAACCTTTCTGCCCCTTCTCCCATGATGTTTCCTGAGCCTTAGTTAGAGGGGTTGCATTGTAGATGTCTCAGTTATGTCTGAACATCCCACAGTTACTTATTCTCTGAATTTTGACCAGTTTTAGATTTATAATCGTCTCCATATGTTGCAAAAGAGACGTCTTTGGTGAGGGGTGAGAGCTACACTTATCTGTAGCTACAGATGTAATATTTAGAATGCAGTTAGAAATAATGCTAAAAACAAAAAATCTGTAGTCATGGGTTCTCATCTGGGGTCTCTGACCTCTCCAGGTGTGAGTAGTTGGCTAGATGTACTGTACCATGAATGAATCCCCTCCTGTTGAGTGGCCCTTAAGTCCAATAAGATAGCCATTGGTTACATCTCAGATAAAAGTGCCACTATGACACTGTTGAGTATATCATGCCATGCTGGTCTTTGTTGTGGTTCACAGGCATCACAGCAGGGTAGCACTGTTGATTTTCTTTCTAGGCTACTTGCATAGCCCTTTCTGATAGGATGAGATCTAGTCTTCCCAGAGGAGGCATCTAGGTGAGTTCCAGTACGAACTCTTGAAGTCCTGTGTTTGAAGCATTTATCCGTCAACTTGACATGAGCTAGAGTCATCTGAGAGGAGCTAGACTTAATCTAGAAAATGCCTTCATGTGTTTGATATGAGGGGACCCAGCTCACTGTGGGCAGTACCACCCTTGGGCTGGTCCTGGGTGCTATTTAAAAAAAAAAAGGCAGACTGAGAAAGTTATGAAGAGCAAGCCAGTAAGCAGCAGCCCTCCAATGACCTCTTCATCAGCTCCTGACACCAGGTTCCTGCCCTGTTTGTCATTCTTGTCCTGACTCCTACAGTGATGAACAGTGATGAGGAAATGTAAGCCAAATAAACCTTTTCCTCTCCACCTTGCTATGAATTGATCTGAACCCGGGCATTATTATTATCGTTGTTAATTTTATTGCTCTTTTTTATATTTTTCTCCTTTTTTTCTTTTCATGAAATATTTATTACTCTTTCAACCACCTTGTTATGGGGCCTGTTTAAATTGTTGATCTCTTCTTGGGTTAACTTTAGTGGTTTGAATGAATTTAAAACGTTACCCATTTCTTTTAGGTTTTCCAACTTGATGGAGTATAAGTCTTTTTTTTAATAGTCCCTTCTAATATCTTGAATTTCTCTGGTGTCTATTATAATTTTCCCTTGTTAATCTCAGACTCTTTAATTTGTGTCTCATCTTTCTCTTTGTTGTTTAATTGCCTAAAGTTTTGTTAATCCTGTTTACCTGTCAAAAACCCAACTCTCAGATTCATCGACTCTTTGTATTGTTTTCTTTGGTTCTATTTAATTAATCCCTACTCTTATTTTTGTTATTTCTTGCTGTCTACTGAGTTTGGGTTTCATTTATTCTTTTTTTTTTAAGAGGCCGAACTCTTTTTTTTTTTAAGATTTATTTATTATGTACACAGTGTTCAGCCTCAATGTATGCCTGCA
>LOEQ01001969.1:184666-196404 GCA_001685075.1 Bramus lutescens | reverse complement strand
AAGAAGAAGAAGAAGAAGAAGAAGAAGAAGAAGAAGAAGAAGAAAGAAGAAAGTCTTTCTTGATATCATTCTATGTTTCTGGTCTTGTTGTAGCAGAATTCTTCCACTATCTACCACTTCTGTCTTGAAATTCTCTTGACTCCAGTCAGCCAGTCTTCTACTCCACCCACCATACTGCTCCTGTCAGGACCAGTGACCTCCACGTAGCTACACACAGCAAGTAGTTCTCAGTCTACCTGCCTTCACTCAACAATGTGGTTCTTCCCTGGAAGACTTTCTTCCCTTATCTTTGGGACACCGCTGACCTCTGGTTCTCCCCCATGACTTCTCACTCATTTTCCTTCACTAGTTGCTCTTTCTCACCCCTGGTCTCCTGCCCGGAACCCTGGGACTCATTCCTCAGGATCCCTTTCTCCCTGTACAGACTCTAGATGGTCCAGTCCCTTCTCACAGCCTCAACAGCACCCATGTGCTGAGAGCTTCCGTGCTACGCGCCCAGCCTGGATGACTCCCAGGCTGTGTGCCCATACTCCAACTGCTACTCAACATCTGCACATGGATGTCTAAGACCATCTCAAAATCATCGTGAATAAAGCAGAATTTACTTCCACCCCATGCTGCATCTCTTGAGGTCCTTACCGCTCACAACTCCATCTTCCCAGTTATTGATGTCAACATCACAAACTTAACCTGGATCCCTTGCCTCATGTGCCACAGTAAGTCCATGGACTCATTATATTAGGTTTACAACTGCAAAATAAATTGAGGGTCTATCCTTGTCTTAGTTAGGGATTCTATTGCTGTGAAGAGACACCATGACCACTACAACTCTTACAACGGAAAACATTTAATGAAGTGGCAGCTACTGTTACAGAGGTTCAGTTCATTATCATTGTGGTAGGACATGGCAGTATTCAGGCAGACATAATGCTGGGGAAGTAGCTGAGAGTCCTGAATCTTACAGGAAACAGGAAGTGGTCTGTGACACTGGGCAGTATCTTGAGCATATATGAGACCTCAAAGTCTGCCTGCATGGTGACACACTTCCTCCATCAAGGCCATACCTGCTCCAACAAGGCCACACCCCCTAATGGTGCCACTCCCTTTGGGGGTCATTTTCTTTCAAACGACCACAGTCCATCTCCTTGTCTCATCATAGTGGCATCTCCACTGCCACTATGCCAGCCAAGGCCACCTGTCACTTCAGTAGCTTTCCTTCTATTCTGCTAGCTCCTGCCCTAGATCTTCATCAGTCTGCTCCCAACACAGACACCAGACAGGTCAGTTTAAAGGATAAATCGCATTACTCCCCTAATCAAACTTTAGAAGCGTCTTGTGATAAAAGCCAGTCTCTGCAGTAGCCTGGGATAAACTTTGCATGATCTGTCCATGGCACCTTCATTATTCTCTGAACTCTTCCACCACTGACCCCTCGCTCATTCTGTTCCAATCACAACTGCCTCCTTGTTCTTCCTCTAAACACAGGGATGCTTCTGCTTCAATTCTGTTTGTATCCTTCTCCTGGCATTCCCAGACAGCCTGCCCCTTCCCAAGGCCTTATTACCAAGTGCAAGTTCTCAGCAAGACTGACCCTAACTTTCCCTGTTGAGAATGGCCACTCAGTCCCCTGAAACAAATACAAGTGTTAGCCCCTGTCGTAGGCAAGGGAACTGAAGTTTGATATGGTCCAGTCAGATCCCAGAGCTGTGGAGTTCAGTTAGCTTAGGTTGAGCTGCGAATCTGGTAACAGTTCTGAGCTCTTGAGCCACCTTCCAGGGACTCTACTAAAGAGGGTAGGGATGAAGGAGTGAAGAAAACAGACACAGGACAGAAATGTTAGGAATTGGGTGGACTAGGCTCTTAGGTGGAGAAACCACAGCTGCACCTCCACCCCCACCCTGGAAACTCCTTGTGTTTATTGTATAGAGTTGAGCAAGGAGGTGCGATTATTACAAACAAACAGAGCAGCAGGGTTTATGGAACACAGCTGGAACAAGGAGGCAGGTTTAGCCAAGCTCAGTAGGAGCAGTCTCTGTAGAGGGTCACTCTTCAGGGCATAAATATCCAGGGGAGAACTTTATGACGGTCATTTTCTGTAGACACCAACATTTGTGCTCAGACCCTCACGGAAGTCTTTGCCATCCTCTGCCCCCTCAGCCTCACACCCCGGGGGCTTTGCCATTTCCGGTTAGGTCTGAGGGTCTGGTATCCTAACATGGCTACTTCCATGTCGACAGCACCCAGGGCTTCCTCTGCTCTCTACACGAAAAGCTTAGAAACTGGCGGCTATTACAAAGGTTTAGTTCTTGCTCACACCAATGGTGTTTCTACCAAGAACCAGCCCTGGCTCTGAGCCAAGCTGTCCTTTTGCCAGGGCCCACACTGAGGCTGTAAGAGCCCTTGAATCTGACAGTTCGCTGGTTATTGGAGAGCATAGAAAATAGAACATGGGAGGAGTGAAGCTATCCTTCAAAAACTTCTACATGGCAGAGACAAGTGTCACTTCTCTCATTTGGCTAGCCAAAGTAGGTCATGTGACCAGCCTGGTTTTAATGAACAGCAAAGAATCATGTTCCCTTAGGGAGACAGTAAATATTTAACAATGCACACTTCACTGACAGCTCTGACCTGGGATTTTTAAGCCTGTCTGTCTTTGGATCTTAAAAACTTAACTATGCATATATATTTTAACCCTATCCACAGGAATTCACACACAGCTGAGCAGTCTCTTTTTCTCATTCTATCTATATTAGCTCTCTTGCTTCACGGCTCTCTTAGTCCATTTAGTGTTGCTTCGAGGCCACAGAGGTTCACATAGAAGAGCAGTTCTCCACCTCCCTAACGCTGCGACCCTCTAATATAGTTCCTCATCTTGTGCTGACCCCCAACCACACAATTATTTTCATTGGTACTTCATAACTGTAATTTTGCTACTGTTGTGATCATGATGTAAATATTTTTAGAGACAGAGATTTGCCAATGGGGTTGTTAACCCACAGGTCAAGAACCACTGATATAGAATATCCCAATTCTACCTGGTGAGATCCAACCTGGCGTCACACCCTCACCACGCTCCTCAGCACTCTGGTATTGAGTTTATGTGTGACAATTAGCACGTACATGCTGTGTCTTGGAGTTACTTGTGGACACATCTGTTTCGTTCGCTCTCTGTTGAGCATCTTCAAGTACAAATCCTATCTATGTACAGATGAGGGTTTTTCTCTGCCCTGGTCCCTGCTGTACTCACATAGATAAGACATTATCTGTTAGCCTTGCAGCTTGTAGTTAACTCCTTTGTCATTCACTACCGAGACTGGGCCTTTCGTGACACTTACCTTTGTGATCTCTTTAAAGTTCGTATCAGACTTGTTGGCTAAAGGAGTGTTCGAATCTGTCTGCTATCCTAAGCAGGGCATTAGATGCACACCTTTAGGCCGAGCACTTGGGAGGCAGACGCAGGAGGATCTGTGGTTTCAGAGGCCAGTCTGGTCTACAGAGCAAGTTCTAGGACAGCCAGGGCTATACAGAGAAATCCCATCTTGGGGGGAAAAACAAAAGAATATATCTGCTTTTCTATTCTTACTAAAATTATAGTGGCAACAACAACACGAAAAAGGCAAAGTAATATTAATTGTTGCCTTCTTATTCCTTAAAGGACGATTGCTGTAGAATAAACAAACCAAATGGAACAACCCTTCTGAACCTTTGTCATCCACATGTGTCCCCTCCCCACTGTGGCAGAAGTTCCTGACTAACCCATCTCTCTGTCTCTCCCCCAACAGGGCTGTTGAAATAATGGGAGGAAGCCTGGGATAATGCCACGGCTAGCCTTTGGAGGGAGGGCTTCCATGTGGCCCTGACCAAAGAACTCTCTCAGGTTGAAAACCTCCGTTCTGTGTGCTCAGAATTAACTCACTTAGATATAATATTTATATTTATTGTATGTGTATGAGTGTTTGCCTGCATGTGTATGTGTGTTACCTGCAGAGGACTGAAGAGGGCATCAGACCCCTGGAACTGGAATTACCGGTGGTTGAGAGCCCGCTCCCTCTACCCCCACTCCCCTCCAACTCAGCCCCTCCCCGCTCCCCCGTGAGAGTGCTGGGAACTGAACCTAGGTCCTTGGCCAGAACAGCCAGTGCTTTTAAACGCGGAGCCCTCTCTCCAGTTCTAGAGCTTTTTTGTTTTTGAGCGTAGCACCGCTGTGGGCAACCCAAGACTGCAAAATAGCCCGTCTCTGCTGTAAAGGCGATCGCCATCTGGAAGAAAATCCACCTCCTAAGCAGACGGCTGCGGGTTCTGTGGCACTCTGGTCTTATTAACACCCTGTCACTAACAGCAGTCACCACTGAACTTGGCTGAGCTCCTGTGTATGTGGCATTCGCAGGGGAGATAATAAAGACAAATGTTGCATCCTCTTTTGTCCCGAAGCCAGCTCTATTCCCAGAAGGTGCTTTGGGAAAGTATGTATGAACGAAGCAGAAAACCAAGCAAGCGGAACAGCTTTCGCAAGTGCACTGCCTGTGTACTGGTAGCTCACTGGGGTCACTACCCGCCCCTTGGCCCTTCAGGAGCACAGCCAGATTTCCGCCCTGCCCCACTATGTTGTGTGATGAGGCTCCCCCCTCAGCGCAGATTCTGCTCCTGCTGTGGGGACCCAGGCTGGGGTGTGAAACCGGCGCTTGGTCTGGCCACAGGGACCGTTATTGCTGCTCTCCATGCCACTTCCCGTCACATATCCTGTGCTAATGCTGTGTCAAGACCATCTTGCAATTTTCAAGCAAGCGTCTCGGCGTCATTTCCTGAGCCACAGAATTTGCTCATGCTGCGAAATGGCCTGCAGAATTTCACTTAGGTTTGTTGGTAACATGCTTCCAGAGACAGAAGCGGAAGCAGTTCTTTTCTCAGGGACCCAGAGACAGCACCCTTTCCTCTGACGCCCTAGTCGGTGCACACTGGACCAGGTCTCGCGCGTTTATCTAAGTAGATATCCGCTAAACAGAGAGGCAGCAACAAGATAAAATATAGGCCATATTCTCCTGGCCACAAATCCCCAAATTAGCCACCTTGCCAGCCAGCCTGTATGTTCTGAACGGTAGGTGACAGGGCTTTGGAGCCAAAGGCTACCAGCATTAGTTGCTGTGTTAAAGTACTCACCGGTGGTCCTAATGATTTGGGGTGACTCCCCAGAGCCCACATGAAAAGCTAGATGCAGGGGCGCATTGTCAACCTTGACGCTTCTGCCTTGAGCAGGGAAGTAGATAGAAAATCAGGCAGAAACTCGCTGGACAGCCAGTCTGGAGTGCAACGAGCAACATCAGAAACAAGACAGGGGGCTACTTCAAAGGGTTAAAGGTGAGGATCGACTCCTGAAAATTGTCCTCTGTCCTCCATGTGTGCACCATGACATGCACGCATCAACACTACACACACACACACACACACACACACACACACACTAAACAGATAAATGAATGAGCATTAACTATATCTGCCTGCATATTATATATGTAAATAAATAAGTATTATTACTCCCATCCTCACTTAGTTTTGCTTCAGATGCTCCTCTATGGCCATCCTTTCTTCTCTGTGCTGGGGAAGCAGTGAGGTGCAGGGAGCTGGGCTCTGTACAGGTGGCAGGACCTCTCT
The DNA here is from genome assembly GCA_001685075.1 of Bramus lutescens. Taxonomy (NCBI): domain Eukaryota; kingdom Metazoa; phylum Chordata; class Mammalia; order Rodentia; family Cricetidae; genus Bramus; species Bramus lutescens. The sequence continues at coordinate 190,755 of LOEQ01001969.1, read as the reverse complement.
GCCTAGCCTCAGCCCAGCTCCCTGTAAATAATGCAGCTGACACGATTTCTCCTTCCTTTCAGCCCTACTTGCTTATATCATCCAGCTTGAATTTAAAGAGCCAATGGGGCCGCATTCTTCTGGGCACAGACCCCCAGCTTAGCCACCTTGCCAATCAGCCTGTATGTTCCGAAAGGTAGGTGACAATGGCTGCCAGCATTCAGCTGTTGCTGGAGTCCAGTGGATTTACTGTCACTCAGAGACATATAAGAGATGTGGCAATGTGTAGCAGGAACTGCATGCCTGGGCAGCGCATTGCATGATATTAGCCATGCTATGGCTGTGGCACACAGAGAAAAAATATTACATATTTTTTGCTACCTCCCAGTCAGCAAAAAGAATATACAGTCAAACTCAGTGGCTAACTAGTAGAATAATTCCAGATCAGAGGTAAAAACAAATAAAAAAATGAATAGCAAACTCCTGGAAACTTCAGCCATTCCTGTTCATTTTGAGGGAATGTTAGCTACATCTTTGGGGCTATGAAATGTGACATGTCAAGCTGAGTTTAATTACATGGTGCTGGGCATCAGACATTTATTTTATAATTTTTAAATTATGAGGTGAGATCTGACTCCTAAAAGTTATCCTCTGACCTCCACTCTTGTGCCATGGCATGTACGCACACACACAATAATTTGTTTTTAATTAAGGATAGATTATGTGGGACTCCCCTCTGTATGCTGTGAATATGTTTTATTACCATTGGTTAATAAAGAAGCTGTTTCGGCCAATGGCTTAGCAGAGTAAAGTCAGGCAGGAAATCCAAGCAGAGATAGAGGAAGAAAGAAGCAGAAAAGATGCCAGAACCTTACTGGTAGGCCACAGCCTCATGGTGATACATAGAATAATAGAAATGGGTTAATTTAGGGTGTAAGAGCTAGCTAAGAATACACCTAAGCCATTGGCCAAACAGTGTTATAATTGATATAGTTTTGTGCGATTATTCAGGTCTGGGTAACTGGGAAACAAATGCCCAGTCGTCATTTACAGATAGATGAGGGACTGAGGACACTTGCCAAACAAGCATGAAGGACCTGAATTCAGATCTCCATCACCCATGAAGAAGCTTTGTGGGATGGTGCACACCTGTAATCCTAAAACTGGGGAGCTGGACAAGCAGCTTGCTGGGGGCAAGCTAGACCTGCCCAGTTGGTGAGTTCCAGGGCCGGCAAGAGATGGTTTTCCAAAACTCAAGATAGAACTCAATAGAGGAAGGCACCTTCATATACATGAACATGCACACACATGGACATGTACACATATAGATACCAGCCATTTACACATCCATTCAAAGTTAGAAAATGAAATAAGCAAAGAAGACAGTGTCCCACGTGCTGCCATGTGTCCTTCAGGACAGACGTATATGTGCAGGTGATATTTCTGGAAGGATTCACCCCTCCTCACTCTCCATCCTCACAAAAGCTGTAGCTGAGCTGATCCTGAGGGAGGACTGGGGTCACAAGAAGACAAGGATGTGAGATGAACTTGTTCATAATATCATAACCAGTTTTCTGTTTCCATTTAAGCATGAGGATTATTTGATGAGCTTTGACAAATGGGTGTTATGCTCTTTTATCCTCTAATTATGTGCATATATTTCAAAATGTTATTGAGTTAGAATTTTTGAAAGTTCTGTAGAATAAATTTACATAAAATGCTTCCTTTTGTGAGTGTGTAAAGACGGCTTTCCCCCCCCTGTGGGTATGTCTATGTACTATGTGCATGCTTAGTTTTCATGGGGACCAGAAGAGGGCATTAGGTTCCCTGGATCTGGAGTCACAGACAGTCATGAGATGCTGTGTGGATGTTGGGAATTGAATTCGGGTCATCTCTTAAGAGCAACAATCACTTGTAGCTGCTGAGCCATCTCTCCAGTTCCTTCCTTTGGTTTTTGAATAGCAACCAGAGAAGGATGTCGCATTGGGAAGATCAGTTGTTCTTTTCTTTCCTTTCTGAGTTAGGGTCTCACTATGTGGCCTTGACCAGCCTGGAACTTGCTATCTAGATCAAGCTGGTTACCACACATGGCCAGTCAATCTAACCTTAAAGACAACTGCCCTGCATGGTAGTGAGCCAGCTGGCAAAGGTCATGGGTTGTGGGTGAAGGGAGAAGAGCCAAGACCCAGTGGCTGTGCTAGCTTTGTGAACTGAAATATTTCTACCTGACATAGATTATTAGACTAGATTTTTTTATTTTATAGTCACCATATGAAAAGTAAGGAGAGCTCTTTTGGTCTTCCTCAGTGAGAGTACCCAGTTATCTTAAAGCAGCTCAAGCTGACCTTAAACTTCCATTGGTCCTCCTGCCTCGGCTTCCTGAGTGCTGGGAATGGAGACCTAGCTTTGGGGGGAAGGGGGTTTTTCTAGGTTTATTTAGAGTTCAGGGTTTCCAGATGATCCCTCAAGATATTTATGACTTATCTTGTGTCTAAATATATCTGGTTTAATGCTCTGTCTGTACCTTTCTCACCTTAGGGAGTGGAACCTCATTACATAAGTGGTTAAAACACAACTATGCTGGCCTGCAGAGATGGCTCAGTGGTTAAGAGCAGTTGCTACTCTTCTAGAGGCCCAGGTTTTATTCACAGCACCTACACTGGGTGGCTTATTGCTACCTGTAACTCCAGTTCTGGCAGATGGAAGACCCTCTTCTGGACTTCAAGGGCACTCATCCACAAGTGGCATACACTCACAGGCATAAACACAAAAGTTTAAATATTTTTTTAAATGCATTATGCTGAATACCTTATGGGGAACTGTGGCCAAGTGAAACAAGGGCTGGAAAGGTGACAGACAACACAGAGAAGGCACAAGGTAAGTTGTCTCCAGCATAGAGAGGTGAGGCTAGAGGCCAGGGGTGTGAGCGAGAGGCTGGAGGCATGAAAATGGTCTGTCATGAGCTCCCTGAAATGTGGTTCGCTGCAACCACTGTCGTGTGGGTCTCCATTGTTTGACATCGACAGAACCTGTTTCCTGACCTTGAATGCAGGATTTCACACAAAGAAATCCTTTCTCCTTGTGGCCGTTTGTCCCCCAAAGAGTCAAACGGTAAAGGCATGGTGACTGATGTGTGGTGATGGCACCTAATAGGTGGTTTTAGGTCACTAGGGGGTGCCCTCAATGGAGACTACAGATCATTTCTTCATCTCTCCCTTTACATTCCTATTGTGGAAGAGTGACTTTTTGCTCTTACCATGTGTTGTCTCCCCAATGGCTCAAAGGACAGGAGCCAGTCAGTCTGGAGCTGAGGCTGCCAAATGGTGAGCCCAGATGAACCTTATCTCTTTCTAAGTTGACCATCTCCAGCATTCTCTTATAGTACCAACAAGCTAATGTACTCCTCTTTCCCCTCTTATCTCCAAAGTACTCAGAAAATATCTAGAAAGAGAAAGAGGGAAGGACTGGTAGACAAAATTGTTGTCGATGGAGTTATTAAGGCAAGCATAGATGCCTGGCTTCTCCAACTGTCCTGTCCCCTGGTTGCAGACGTCTATCTAAGGAGGGTGCTCAACAGCTTCGCTTTGTTGTCCTTGTTTAGAAGGCCAATAGCACTTATTGTAAAGACTAAATTTAACATGTACAGAAATGTATAAGCATGAATTAATGCAGGCTTAGCATGTCATCCAGATACATGGGCTATGAGACAAATGTGTACTATGATTGTTACTCGTATCCACAAACAATGGAGTCACCATTCTGTACGTGGTTAGTGATGGCCTGTGTTGCAGGGGACAGGCTAAGTAGTGTTACTTTATAAAGATGGGATTTATTCATGGCCTTTCAAGGAAAAGATCCGAATGCACTACAAATACATGGGCATTAGTCACTAAAATGTGCTTATAGAAAACTCCCAATTCCCATCGTGAATGCAAGGGAAAGAATCCACAAAGACAGCCTAGTGAGGGCAGAATTTGACACTGCACCCACAGCAGGATTTAGACATTGTGGAGACCCTGACTGCAGGGTAATTCCTGCTTCAGTGAATCACGGTGCTCCAAGGTGCGCATCCATCTAATAGAGATTCAATTTAGAGGATTCTGCCAGACAGAATTAAATATATTGGCTTGAAAAATTACAGGGAATCTATGTTTCTAACAGTCCCATTTTGATTGAATCAGTTTTCTAAGCATTTCTCTTCTAGGAGTCCTCAAGGCTCATCTACAACAGTGGTTCTTAACCTAGGGGTCACAAGCCTTTTTTGGTCAAACAACCCTTTCATAGGGCTTGCCTAAGACCATGTGCATATCAGATATCTATATTACAGTTCTCTCTGTGTAGCCTTGGCTGGCCCGGAACTCACTTTGTGGATCAGGCTGACCTCACACTCACAGAAATCCGCCTGCCTCTGCTTCTAGGGTACTGGGATTAAAGGTGTGCACCACCACCACTGGCTTTATATTATAATTTTTCGTTTTGTTGTTGTTTTTTGAGACAGGGTTTCTCTGTAGCTTTGGAACCTGTCCTGAAACTAGCTCTTGTAGACCAGGCTGGCTACAATTCTTAATAGTAGCAAAATTACAGTTAGGAAGCAACAATGAAAATAATTTTATGCCTGGGGATCTCCACAACATGAGGACCTGTATTGTGGGGTCGAAGGATTAGGAAGATTGAGTGAGATCCACTGGTCTGCAGTGTGTGCCTTCCAGATCAACTTTATGCTACAAGAAAGTATGAAAAGGAACCCCAGAATGGTTTATATAGGGCCTTCAATAACTGTCCACAGGGAATGAGAAAATCCATGAAATATCACTTACCACAGACATTTCCACAAGCAAGGATTCCCTCCCATAAACTGAATTATTAATCGGTGGGTTGTAGGGAGGTCAAACCACAGTGTAAGGGCACTAGTGAGACCTCACTAGTCAGAGGATAGCAGACACTTCATGGGGAGGCCCATGTAATGGCACCCAAGCAAGAATAGGTTCTGATTGCTGATCTTACGAGGTCTTCTATGATTACCCAGCATGTCTTTCCAAGAGGCTTTGCAAGAAGCAATTTATGCACGCCATATCTTTGTTTTGTCATAGAAATGCTAGCAGATTTGTTCTCTACACAATGGGAAAAAAATCAACCCAGGAGAGATTCCATTCATTTCCTTATGTCTCAGAGGTTCAGCCTGTGACAGTGTGGCCCTTCGCTTGAGAGCATGTGGGGTAGAAGGGATTGTTTATCTTAGGGTGGACAGGAAACGGAAGGAGGATACAGGAAGAGGCCAGGGCAACCTATAGCCCCCAAGAACATGCCCCATTGTGACCTACTTCCTCTGGGTAGGCCCCACCTCCTAAACTTCTTACAACCTTCAAAAATAATGCCACCTGCTCAATACTGGAAGTTTCGCACACAATATGGTGAGAGGCAACATCCTGTCAAGTTTAAAGTAGAAGGGGGACAGAAAATGATAGCAAGAAACATGGTTTTTCCCAACCACTATTTTTAGAGATCAGCCCTTTGGATAAATCCAATCGTATAATGAAGATTGACATAAAAAATCCCAGCCGCCAAGGGCTATTCTCTACTTGAAAAGGTCTAATTGGAGATGTATAGTGTCAGAACAGATCCAAGAATGAATGGACAGTAAAGGAAAATTTCTAAAAAAATTTCAGACAGGGCCAAAAGGACTTTTCTATTCCCATTTTAAGAAGTCTTTGTGCAAGTGCATGCGTATTTATAGGTGAGTGTGTCATGTGTAAGTGCAGGTGCGCGTGTGCTGTCTTGCACATGGGGAAGCCAGAGGCAGTCTGAGGCGCTGTTGCTCATCTTCCTTGTTTGAGGTCTCTTGTTCACCAATGTGTGCGTCAGGCTAGCTAGCTCTGTTGCAAGGAGCTGCTTGTTCATCCCGGCCACCCAGAACCGAAATAATCACTCAGAGACTGTATTAATTAAATTACTGCTTGGCCCATTAGCTCTAACTTCTTATTGGCTACATCTCTATTAATCTGTGTATTGCCACATGGCAGTGGTTACCAGGTAAAATTCCCAGCATGTTTCTGGCTGTGGATCCATGGTGTCTCTCTGACTCTGCCCTTCTTCCTCCCAGCATACAGTTC
>LOEQ01001969.1:164043-180861 GCA_001685075.1 Bramus lutescens | reverse complement strand
GAGAGAGAGAGAGAGAGAGAGAGAGAGAGAAAGAAGGAGAAAAGAAAAGAGAAAAGAAAATCAGATTCATATGTCACTGTGCAGAACTGGCACAAACTCGAGCCATCGAGCCACCTGGGAAGAGGAGGCCACGGTTGAGAAAATGCCTCCATCAGATTGGCCTGGGGGCAAGTCTGTGGGCCTTGTTCTTGATTAATGATTGAAATGGATGGCCAGCCCATGTTGGTCCTCCCATCCCTGCTCAGGTGGTCCTGGGTCTTGTAAGAATGTAGGCTAAGGAGCTGGAGAGATGGCTCAACAGTTAAGAGTGCTTTTTTGTTCTTGCAGAAGACCTGGGTTTGATTTCCAACACCCACAAGGTGACTCACAACTCTCTGTAGCTCCAGTTCCAGGGGCCCTGATGCCTCTTCTGCCCTTCACAGATACAATAGGAAGGAAAAAGTGAGACAATACCAACAGTTGATGGCAATGGAGAGGAACAGGGACACGGGTGGAAGTTTACGGCTGACCAACAATTCTACTTCCATGTGTCCAAAGCCATGTACACTAAAAAGAATGTTCTTTTTAGTATTCTGTAAGAGCTCAAGGCCAAAGCAAGTCACTTGACCCACAGGCATGAAAGGAGGAGAATATAGTGTGGGTTATTCATGCAGTTCAACCCTGTGTAGTCATTAAAAACAAGTGAGCCTGATCCATGTCACCTGTATGGGCATATTCAATGTGCATAGTGAGCCAACATGAAACAAAGTAAAACACAACTGATATAAAGTTTAAAGTTCTCTATGTTCTGTGATGCTGGCCATGACCTCTAAATCCTTTGGCTTGGAGGAACAGACCCAGCATCCTCCCCGAATTTTCCCATCACACATAATATGCACATATACACATAAACTCATGAACCTGTTTGCACAGACTGATACACATGAAGAAACACTAGAACCACTCCCTAATCCAAATACTTGGATCTCCTGCTTCCCTGCAACAAAAGTTGGGCTGCTTACTCATTCAAAATGCCATGTCGCGTAGATATTGTGGAGGCATATCTGATTTCATAATGGAAGACAGTGGGAATGGTGGTGTGTGCTGTACATGAACACACTGATCTCAAATAACAAAGGACAGTGCTATGGCCTCATTGGACCCACTGTAACACAATAGCCCTCCGTCTACCCCACACCCAAGCTCAAACCCTCTGACTTTTCATTTTCACTTGGGGAGCAGAGCCCGTGTCTTTGCCCAGCAGACTTCCCAGCTCATTGGCTCTGCTATGTGTGAGGTTCCTCTCCACTTCCATCTGTCAGTCCAACCGCCCCACCCCTCCCCCTTCCCATTTTCCACCGCCCTCACACCCTAACACTCTAGAGTCATGGGTTTGTTATCTGTCTGGTCGTTAGTTCTCCTGCTGCTTTTCTATCGGGATGGCTCAGCGAGAGGATGCTTGTCTCTCATTCATTTCTATAAGCAGCCATAAAATTCTAGGTGCTGGGCCGGACCAGGGTCCACGGTGACGCCTCACAGCCGACAGCCGAGAACATCTGCTCGATTACACTAGTTTGTTTTTTCTGTCCTGGGGGTTAAACTCAAGGTTTTGAGCAGCCAGGCAAGTGCCCTACCCACTGAGCTGGACCCCAGGCCATATCTGTTGGTTGAATTCGGATGGTGGTTCCAGAGGTGTGCACAGTTCTTAGCTTAAAAGATGTCATGCTTACGGGAAAGCTACTTTTGCAAATCAGGAAGAAACTGTTTGCTTGTCATGAATCATGAAGTTTTTGCTTTGTTTGTTTGCTTGCTTTTATCTATGGGCAGAAAGACTAACCAACTGTTCCTGGAAGTCCTTCCTTGGCTCCTAGCACCCACGTGCCGACTCCCCTGGAACCTGGCCCATAGGTGGCAATCACCCTTCACCGTTCCTGATTCCTGGATCACAGCCCTCTGAAGGGCCGTAGGTGCCCTTTAATTCTTTAGTATTTCCTAATATTAAATGCTTCCTCCCCTTAGTGTCCTGCTTACAAGTGGGGGTGGGGGGATGGGCACACAGAGACTAAGTTAGAACAAGTGACAGAAGACAGAAGAAACATCACCTGGGACTAGGGCCGCGCCTGCTCCCTACATGCTGCCTTGGGGTCTCTCTTGCAGAACTGCTAAACAGCCTACTGTTTCTCATTATAAATAAAAAGAGAGTCCCTGCAAATATTCCTGTTTGTAAAAAGTCATACATGCTGGGGCAAGCCTTTGTCCCCTGTTTGGTCTCGTCTCCCTTCCTTGCCAACACATTCCCCCAGAATTTGCAAAGGGGCGCTCTCTCCTAAATAAGGCCCTGCCCTCCCCTGACCCCCACAGCAACTACTCAACAAGATTCAGACAGATACAGAGGCGAGAGTGTGCATACATATTCATCGATACACGGGAATGAATCCTCCTCCTTCTGCTGCAGAGGGTTCTAGACTGCGTAGCCATAAGAAAACTGAGCTGAAGAAAAGGCGGCCACCTCTGCTTTTCCCAGGGGCAAACTTGCCCGGTGGGTTTTTAAGTTGACATCATTGCATGTCTGGCCCCAGTTGTTAGTGGAGCCAAAGGGAGATTAAATCATTAGTGTGCATGGAAATGCCTCGCGAGTGTGCTTGACTGAAAAGCTCACGGGTTGCTTCTTCAGGTTTTATAAAAACCAACTCAGCCATAAAGGAACCAGTGCTGGGCAGATCTCAAGTCTTTCACCTGTAAAGGACGCTGGAAAAGGGCAGGGCGGCCTGGTCTGTTTCAATGTGTGCTTTTTGGACAACAAGTAGGGCTCCATTAGATCTCTGCCCTCCCAACCCCCACCCCACCAGGTTCAGCATGTCATCCAGGCTTTGGGACAAAGCAGAACACTGGGCTAAGTGTTCCAACATGGATTCTGGGATCACAGGTAGCTGATGACCAGCCTGCTCCAAATTTATATTCCTTCAAAAACTGAAAACCAAGCGAGTGAGGAAAAGAGACCCAGAGAGAGAGAAGGCTCACTGCAGAACAGCCACGTCCCACCCCAGCCTAGGGCATTCTGGTGGGACTGTGACACAAACAGCAATCTCCTAAACAAGTGGTCCTCTGGTACGTGGTGGGGAGTCTTCTTGGGAACCCTCTTACATCCTGTCCCATCTGTTTGGTCACTTTTTTCACACTTAGACTCACTGGCTGTGCTTCTGAGAGATCAAAACTGACCTGTCCCTCAGGGCGACAGTCTCTCCTGACCCAGACAACTGCAGTGTGCCCCACCTGGTAGCTCAAGGCCAGTGAGGTGAGCCAGTTGTCCTACAACGTGGCCTCAGGCTAACCACCGACAAGGGAGCAGAGACCACCTCATTCAGCCCTGCCTAAGAACAAGAAAAAGCTGGTCAGGAAGGTCCATGTTTCAGTGACCATAATAACATGTGTCAGAGGAAATCCTCCCGCGGCACCGACACCTCAGAGAGCTGTAGATGTGAGGTAGCTATAAAACAGGTGAATAGCAGATTTGACTGAACGGCTGTCTAGCTCAGGCCCTCCACAGCCACAGTTCCGTGTTTTACCCCAGGTGTACCACACCGTGAGAGAACACACCGACTCTTCAGGTTCTCTCCCTTGGAAGTCAATCTCCAGGAATTCAGAGTTTTCTCCCTAACATTGAAAAAAGAAAAAAAAACCTACTTAAAAGCATCACCAATTCCATGAAATCTATAGAATTAGGGTGGTGTCTGAATTGCCGGGACACGAATCCAGCAGATCCGCTTCACCACCCGCCAGAGTTGTTCCATGAGTCTCTAAGAACCAGCCGTGTTCTGTGTCTCCATGGCTTCCACTCTCTGTCCATTTCCTGCTGTCCTAGTCAGTCCTCAAATCTTCCGCCTCACCTCCTTCATAAGCCAAGCCCTCTGAGGCAGGCTCCGTGGACCCCTCGGGGCTCCGCGGCTTTAGGAAGCCCAGGTTTCAGTGCTTGCGTACAAGCCTGTCTTTCGTGTATGCCAAGCACTTGCTCAACCTCCTAGCATCACCCCAGCCTTCTCTAGATCCTTAAACTCCTGTAAGCATCCTCCCTAGTTCCTCTAAAGCACAGCAGATGGCTTCCAGTCAGTAAGGGCCAGCAACTGTTGGAAGGAATGGAATTCAAACCATGTTAGCTTAATCAAATAAACAGGAGTGCCAGGCCCAGCCCCACACACATGAGGCACCTCTGGCTCACTTCTGAGAAAGGAGAGCCAGTCACTTAGGACTAGAAACAGCTTTACTAATAAAAAAAAAAAATGGGACAAACAATGTTCTGCTTTTCTGGAGTTCAAAGACTTGTGTACAGCCACAAGGAAATGCCAAGGCTGGCAAATGAAATTAGCAAATTAGAGGAAAGTCATCAGTCATCTTCGCCAGCTGCAGTGACCCGAGGATCGAAGCAAACGGGCACAAAGCTTCCGAACGTCATTTCATGGCTTACGTGAGAGCCTTAAAACGTGACATGGCGACGGTGGCTTTCTGCTTCTTGATAGGGGCATCAAATTTTCCAAAGACAAGGAAAATTGCAGGGTGAACTTAGCCCAAGCCCCCAGGGTGACAAAGATTTTGTCACCTTTCTGGGGTGAATGCTTGTTTTGTCCATATTTATTTTGAGCATTTCACTGCTTTTAGGGCGTCCCCAACCTCACAGACTGGTCGATGCATGATGGATGTCCACACTTTATCTCTAGAGCGTTCCGTGGGGTCAAAACGGGCTGCCCGCTAGTCATTTGATTAGGTCTCTCTGCGCAGGGGACAGTCAGGCCCATCCTCCTGGGCCCACATCTGTGGGGGTTCCCTTTGTGTCTGCAGCGTGTAGCTCAGCACGCAGCATTTAGTAAGGACTGATGGCTGTGGGAATGAACAGATGGAGAAGCTGCTGTAAACAGGAAAGTTACACTCACTGTAACCGTAAAACCCAGGTAAGTATCACCTGGGTGTGGCATTCGCCAATGTCAGGGAAGGGGGACTGAGAGCAGCCCCTGCTGNGCTCTGTCCTACACAGTGCAGCAGGGAGGGGGGCATGGTGGTGGTGGTGGTGATCTGGCCTGAGGCCCCTGCTCACTCGCGATCCGTAGGAATTCATCTTCTGCTCTGCACTCAAAATCCACACAGATTTGTCTTCCACACTGAGGTTGCCCCTGGGGTAGCCTGCCTCCAGCCAGGCATTGACAGTACTAGGCATACAAAACACCGCTCATTCCCGGAAGAAGTGGTGGCACATACTTTAATCCCAGCACTCAGGAGGCAGAGAAAGGAAGATCTCTGTGAGTTCGAGACCAACCCGGTTCATCTAGCAAGTTCCAGACCTGTCAGGGCTACATAGTAAAATTATATATATTCATACACATGCACAGACATAAGTACATATATGTATGTACATATGTGTGAATATATACATGCATACACATATATGTGGATATATGAGAATATAGTCTCATATATATTCACATATACATGAATGTGTATGTACATATGTATATGTGTGTATGTATATAAGTAGGTGTATATATGTAAATATATACATGCATACACATATATGTGACTATATTAGAATATATGATACATATGCTCACATACATGCATTCTCATATGTATTCACATATACATGTATGCATATGTATACATATATACGCACACATATATTTATGCAGACACACATATATTCCTTCCTGACTGAATGTGGTTGCACACACATGTAATCCTAACACTGGGAAAAGGAAATTTGTTCTCCCCCTTTGGCTGTCTGATCACCATTCTTCCCAGAAGTGGGGTTCTGTGCCCCTATTCCATGTCATGCCTCCTCTTATGCTGTTCTGTGGCCAAGACACCACTATGAAGACACTGTGCTGGTTGGAATAAAAATGGCCCCCATAGGGAGTGGCACAATTAGGAGGTGTGGCCTTGTTGGAGGAAGTCGTCACTGTGAGTGGGCTTTGAGGTCTCAGATGCTTAAGCCACATGTACTGTGGCAATCTCTTCCTGACACCTACACATTGGATGTAGAACTCTCAACTACCTCTCCAGCACCATGTCTGCCTGCACACCACCATGCTTCCCACCATGGTGATGATGGACTAAACCTCTGACCTATAAGCCAGCAGCAACTAAATGTTTTCCTTTATAAGAGTTGTCGTGGTCATGGTATCTCTTCACAGCAATAGAAACCTAACTAAGACAGTGACTATGTGGATCACCCCTCATTCCTTTTATGGCTTCACAGTTTCGCTTAACTATTTCTACACCAGGCAACATTAAGTTCTTCTCAACTTTTCCCATGACTATCGCCCTGCTAAATCTTGCTCTTTTCATTACATACATGGACAATTAGCTCAGGAGAAGCCATCTTTGCACTGTAGACTGTTGCTGTCTAAGGACGTGACGTATCCATCCATTTGCCTTTTAAATTTTCTCTGCATAGCCTGACATGACTTTCCTTCTGCTATGGATAATTTATTCTTTCTTCCTGTGTGGTTTTTCTTCTGTCATAGTCTAATTGGTAATTGTTTCTACATAATTAGACTATTAATTTCTTAATGTTGGCTCTGTTGCCTTCTTCTTAGGTAAACTTTCTTATCATAATAGATACTTGCCTGATTTCCTTGTTGTTATTTTTTAGGTAAACAATACCTCCCACAAAAATGACAGCTCTACCTCCTACCTTTAGGTTTTCATTCCCAAAATTTCCCCTCTGAGTTAATTGTGCTACCTCACATTTCTAACATATTCGGAGATAATAATGATAATAGTATATCATTTTTATTTATTTTCTGACTTTACTGGGGCTTTTTTTCCCTAGATTTTAGATATTCACAGATGCAGTTGGGCTATGTTTTTACATGTTTTTGTTTCCATTTCTGATGATTAGCTTCTTGTCAACTTGACACAAGCTAGTATCCTCTGAAAAGAGGAATTTTGAGAAAATGCCTCTGTAAAACATGTAGGCAAATCCGTGGGACATTTTCTTAAGTGATGATTGATGTAGAAAGACCCACCCCATCGTGGATGGCGCCTTCCCCGGGCTCGTGGTCCTAGGTTCTAGAAAGAAGCAGACTGAGCGAGCCATGAGGAGCAAGTCAGGAACAGCACTTCTCCATGGAGGTCTATTTCAGTTCCTGCCTAGAGTTCTTCCTCCTTCTCCTTCTGAACTGGGGTCAAGCATGGGGCCTCACACATGCGAGACAGTTACCCTGTTTCTGAGCCCTAACCCTTTCATTTGGGTCTTAATATTGTAACACGGGGTTTTATTTTTGTTCTTTGTTTGGAAATAGCTTAAATTGCATTGAAATAACAAGCCCCTAAAACAGCTCATAGACCTAAGGAACTGGGGGCTCTTGTGGGCCAGTTTATTAATAACATTTCCAAATTCCTCCATATTCATTGATCTGTTTCCTTTCTGTTCTGACCACTTTGGGCAATTTATGTTTTCTAGGAAATCCATTGTCATTTATATATATATATATATGTAAATTAAGCAAGCAGCTAGCTATGATCTCTTCAACTTCATTTCTTAAAATATTGTGTAGTTAAAATTCCTAATGTTTTTCTTGATTAAATCAATTATGTTTTTGTATTTCGTTAGTTCTACCCTTTTCCCAAATTATAATGTAAGAAGTTAAACATGTATCTTCATCATATTTTCTTTTCCATCTCTCTGAATTTTATTCGTTTTTCACAAGTAGACATTCTATTTACTTTTATTGTTTCTCTCTCTCTCTCTCTCTCCCTTTCTCTTTCTGTCTTTCTCGATATGGATTTCTTTCTGAGGTCTTTGGATTTCTTTCTGAGCACTGACTTGATTATTCCCTTAGATTCTGGGCTTTTTTGATACAGGTTTCTCTACACTGCATGGGCCTTCAACTCTTCCCACACTACCACGCAAAGGGCCGGGACTTCAGGCGCAGAAACTGCAGTGTGTGTGCAGGAAGAGCCCGCATGGGACTTCAGGCACAGAGACTGCAGTGTGTGTGGGGAAAGCCTGCATGGGACTTCAGGCACAGAGACTGCAGTGTGTGCAGGAAGAGCCCGCATGGGACTTCAGGCACAGAGACTGCAGTGTGTGTGGGGAAAGCCCGCATGGGACTTCAGGCATAGAGACTGCAGTGTGTGTGGGGAGAGCCCGCATGGGACTTCAGGCACAGAGATTGCAGTGTGTGTCGGGAGAGCCCGCATGGGACTTCAGGCACAGAGACTGCAGTGTGTGCAGGAAGAGCCCCCACGTGCTCAGTGCCAACACTGTGCATGTCTCCCATGCTTTCTAGTTGCTTTGCTGAAAAAGAATTTCTTAGTTTTATGGAAATGCTGTTAGAAACTTTTAAAATTGTATCTACTTGTGTGTGTGTGTGTGGTGTGTGTGTGTGTGTGGTGTGTGTGTGTAGGTCAGGGAACAACTTTTGAGAGTTTTTGAGGCATGGTCTTTCTTGTTGTGTTTGTCTGTATCTTAGGGTACACTTCATCACTGAGGGAAATCAGGACTGGAAGTTAAGGAAAGAACCTGAAGACAGAGGCCGTGGAAGAGTGCTGCTTACCGACTTGCTCCACATGACTTGCTCAAACTGCTTTCTCATATACCTCAGAACCGCACTGCCCACAGAGGCTGGGCCCTTCTACATCAATCACTAACCAAGAAAATGCCCAAAGGCCAATCTCATGGAGACATTTTTTCAATTAAAATTCCCTCTTTTGGATATGTCTAGGTTTGCATCAAGCTGACAAAACCCGACCAGGACACGAACATGCTGCAAAGGCTGGGTGGCCTTTGTACTTCTGAGCAGTTCTCCTGTCTCTCCCTTTCATCTCACAGTAGGAATTCTGGGATTGCAGATACTCAGGTCAACAGGCTTGCTTAGCAAACACTTCCACCCACTGGGCACCTGGCCATGTCTTCCTTCTGGATATCCTGCTGTTGCCCCATGGAAATCCTGTGGCTTTCATCCTGCAGGACTAGTCCCTTCATGTGCTCCAACATCACTTGTATCTGGTGCTTGCTGGCGACTATTGGTGGCAATGTTGGTTGAGCCTATTACCAAGAACACCTGCACCTGGACTCATGGTGAGGCAGGACTTCCTCCAACCATAACCATCTTTGGTTTCTAATACGGTAACTCAGAGCTCCAAAGATCAAGACCTCAAGAGAACAGGGGGCAGCTGCAGTCATTGACAGTATGTCAGAACGCATAGCATAACCTCTCCTTATTCTATGGATCAATCAGCCACTAAGACAGGCCTAGATTCAAGAGGGAATATACCCTACCTCTGTTGAAGAAGCATAAAGTAATTAATAAACATTTAAAATCCACCATTATGCCTCTCTGCTCACCACAGGGGTCTAAGTGAACTCTCTTTCTCCCTATCTTCTGTCTGTCTGTCTGTCTATCTATCTGTCTGTCTGTCTGTCTGTCTCTCACACAGACATCATCATCACATATGCAATCATATCCATATACAGACATACATGGAGTTGTATGATTATATTAGCTCTCAGAATAGGTCCTTAAACTGTACTGGTACTTGAAGCATTTTGTAAGAAGTAACCAACATTTAAAAGGAGAACTATATTGATTATTGGCTAATAACAAATGTGATTCTAATTCTCACTTTTTCATGTTTTGACACATGGTCTCCTGTAGCCCAGTTTAGGTCAACTAAACTTGAGCTTGCTATGTAGCCAAAGATGATTTTGAACTTCTGATCCTTTTGCCTGGTTCCAGAATGCTGTATTAACAGGTGTGCACCACCATGCCTGGTTTATATGGTGCCAGGGAGCAAATCCAGGATGGCATGCATGATAGGCCAGCTCTGCCAACTGAACTAAATGCCCAGCCCAGGTTATTCCCAGTCCTAAAATATCTGGGAAGTGCGAGGATGGAAAGCCTCAGCGAGGTTCCTCAGAAGACGATTTTGCTGGTTCGCTGTCCTTAGACCTAGCTAGCTTCTGAAGCTCCAAGCCTCACCAGCCTTAGCCTTTCGGCCAGGCTGCCATAGCAACCCCTTCTGTGATGTGAGGCTTGTGCATCTTCTGCTAAATTAAAGCTGTTGTAAAATGATGCAGTACCTTCTCAAAGTTCCATGATGGTTTCCTCTGATCTCCACCACTAACTGGACATCCTTCGCTATCCTCCCACTTACTCACCATTGGGTTGACATTTATCAAATGCTGGCCATGTGCCGGTCTGTGAAAGAGATACCAAGATGCTTACCACCTGGACCAGCTTTCGAGGGCTTTACAAGGAAGATGGAGTCCTGAGTGGCAAAGTCCTGGGAAATCAAATCAGTTTGCAGCGCTCCCACAGCTGCTCACCCACATCCGCGCTTCCTGATGTGTAATTAGCAGATCTCCACTCTGGCTCAGAAACTGGTTTGTCTGTGTGCTTTGTGAAGGTCCCTCTCCTCCTGATCCAGGGGTGGAATTGATCATTGCTCAAGATACGTTTGGAATTGCCTTTCCCTTCCCAGTGTAGGGATTCAAAGTGGACGTGATGGATGGGTGGTAAGAGGCTTCTAGCAAAGTTGCCTTCTCCCTTCAAAATGTGTCAAGATCATCATGACATGGTGTAATCCCAGCAACTGGGAGATTGAGGTAGGAGAGTTCGGAGTTGAAAGCTACACTAAGCTACCCCGGGAATTCAAAGCCAGCCTAAGATACAGGAGGCTCCATCGCAAAACAGAGAAAGGTGAGAGGGAATCCAGCCTCAAAGGAGGAGCAGCTGCTAATGTTCCATAGTGAGGTAACTATGATTGACAGCCGTAGTTATTGAGGGCCAGCAGAGGGCCAAAGAGATGGCTCGACAGTTAAGGATGCTTACCCTTCTTGCAAAGGACCTGAGTTCAATTCCCAGATCTCATATTGGGAGGATCACGAACACACGTGACTCCAGTTTCAGGGGATCTGATACCTTCTTTTGGTCTTTGGGAGCACCCCCACAGATGTGTACATACACAAAGAGAGAGACATGTAATGTAAAATAAATAAATATTTAAAAAATATTGCTAGATGCCTGGTTTAGTGGTATATGCATTTGGGAGGCAGAAGCAGGAGGATCTCTGAGAATTTGAGGCCAACCTGGTCTACATAGTGAGTCCCAATCAAGCAAGGATTGCAGAGTGAGACCCTGTCTCAGAATAAATAAATAACCAAAAATAAAAACAAAAGCAAGTCAAGAGGAGTTTGAATGACTCCAACACATTGAAATTGTTTTAAGGTAATGAGTACTCAAATTGCCCTGATATGATCACTGCACATTGTAACATGTACAGAAATGTCAGTGTCTTCGAACTATGTATCATTATTAAACGTCAAAGAAAACGTCTAATGTTTGTATTTTGTTTAAGCTCCCACTGCCTTTTCCCATCAGCTATTGGGTACACTGGGAAGCTACTGCCTCTCCAGCGATAGAACAATGGTTGGCAGAGTGGAAGGCGGGAAGACTGTGGGGCCTTAATGACACAGTAGACTCTCCGAGCTAGCCAACCCTGAAATCGCTGACCCCTTTGGACTTGGGATGAGTCACGTTCCTTCTGGCTTAAGCTATTTTTAATTGCTTTCTATTATCTGCATCCAAGATAATCCGGGGTGGGGTCATTGAGTATAAATGGAAAGAGGTTCCGCAGGGTCAGCATTGCAGGAATGGCTTCCTCTAGCAGTGGGCACTCACATGTACTTTGAGCACAGCAAGAGTTTAGGCAGATCGAAGGAAGAGAGAACACGTCAGGAGGCAATCACAGGCTGGGAATAGTAGGAAGGAAAGCACATTTGCCAGGTGTGGTGTACACATGTCGCCCCAGCACACAGAAAGCTGAGGCAAAGGATCTCAAGTTCTAGACCAGCCTAGACTACATCGTGAGTTTAAGACCAGCTTGGGCAAAGCAGTAACACGCTGTTTCAAAGGAAGACAAAAGGAAGGGATGGAGGGATGGAGGGAAGGAGAGAAAGAGGGAGAGAGGGAGGGAGACACACACATAGAGAGAGAGAAATAGAGAAAGAGAGGGTGGAGCACTTAGTTATAACTCTCCCAAGAGTCACCTAAACCTGGCTTGGAACCTAAAGATAACTTGTGTACATTAAAATGAAAAGAGCTGGGCAAGAGTTTGGTCCACTAATTCTGCCCCATAGCCAGTTGTAATAAAGAAAAGGAGTGAGACCCACCCCAGCCAGTCATTGAGAGACATGAGCCATAGCGATGAAGATGAACAGGGGTCCTCAGTCGCCCATGGTGGGGTCAACATGAGCAGACGGGTCTGCTGCTGACCAGAAGGGAGCTGAATTGCCAAAACTACAAAGTGAGTAGCCAGGAAAAGGGGAAGGGTTGGCATTCCCTAAGTCAAACCAGATTGCTTGTTAAAGCGACAGACATCAGGCAAAATGGTGCTCTAGAAGGCTAAAGGTATAAGCCAGATGGAAATCTAGCTGCAATTTGATATATTGCAAAATGATATCGACTAAGTTATGAGGCAGCAAATTCAGGAAACAAAAATAAAAACTGATACAAAGAGAGACTTCCAGGAAAATGTCAATGAGGGCTGGGTTCTACACCCAGGGGTTGTGGAGTTGGTCAGGAAGCATTGACTTGATCCACACCACCACGCCGGCTTCTCATCTGCTTGCCCATTTATATCCCCCTCGGTGGAGGAGCGCTTGGAATACACAGCCCACTTCAGTCCCTGCTGCTAGCCTTTATTTCCCTCATCCTCACAAACGCGGACTCATATCTCATTGTGGCATTGACTCACGTTTCCCTGGTTGTCTGTTTGTATCTTTGCCATTTAGAAGCACTCTTATGTGGAGTGGAGGAGAAGTCTTTTAACTTCTTTTTACTAATGAGATGTTTGCAACCCTCTTAAAGACCCATGGAGAGTCTCTCTAGTCATATCAGTTGTCAAACAGCAAATCGCTTCTTTCCACCACATGTGCTGTTTACATTTACTTGGTAGTTTCTTGCAATGAATTAATATTTTGCTTTTAAAGAAATTTGGTTTGACTGCCTGATTTTTCCATAGTTTAAATGTAACTTAATTTACCATTTTCTTTTAAAGTACTATGTTTTCTGATTTATTAAAAGAAACCTCTTTCTTTCTTTCACCTGTTATAAGGGCTCTTAATCCCTGAACTGCTTTTCCAACTCCTGAAGATGTTATTCTTTTTAACATTTATTTAATTTATGGCAGTTTTGCCTGTATTTACATATGCATAGCACATGCTGTGTATGCTTGGCGCCTGGGAAGAGGCATTAGATCAGCTGGGAGGAGCTACAGACAGCTGGGAGCTGCCATGTGGGTGCTGGGAACTGAACTTAGGTCCTCTGCATGAGCAGCCAGTGCTCTTAACCTCTGAGCTGTCTCTTCAGCCCCTAAAGATATTCTTTTTGTATTTTATTTATTTTTATTTTTAGAAACAGGATTTCCCTGTGTAACAGCTCTAGCTGTACTTGAACTCACTCTGTAGACCAGGCTGGCCTCAGACTCAGAGATCTGCCTGCCTCTGCCTTCCAAGTAAGTGCACCACCACCACCCTGTTGATATTCTTTAATATTATGGCTTGGAAGCTTTATTGTTTATTCTTCACGTTTACATCCGTAACTTACCTGAAACTTATTTTTGTACATTATATGAGGTGGGAACACAGGTTTTTAAAAAATATATTCCATCAACTCTACAATATTTATTGAATAGGCCATCGTTTCCCATTGCCTTGTGCTGGCACCTTTATTGAAAACCAAATGTCTTATCCTGTGTGGGGGTTCTTTGTTTTATTCTGTTGGTCTACTTGTTTATACTTGAGGCAATACCAGGCTAAACCTTCACATTTTCAGTGTTAGGAAACAGTTTTTACAAGCTGGGCATGGTGGCACATGCCTTTAATCCCCAGCACTCGGGAGGCAGAGGCTGGAGATCTAAGTTCAAAGCCAGCCTGGTCTATAAGAGCTAGTTCCAGGACAGCTAAGGCTACACAGAGAAACCCTGTTTCCAAAAACCAAAAGAAAAAAGAAAGATAAAGGTTTTATGTCTTTGGGATGGTCTGTGCTATTCTTGGGCTTTTGCCTTTTCCTAAAAATATATACATTTTAAAATTAGCTTGTTACTTTCAATAAAAATCTGGGCTCTCCGTTGGAACTGGGTACCTTTCTCAGGACCCGCACCTTCAGTCCTGGCTGCCTGGGTGTTTTTCCCATGTTACCAAACAGCAGCACTCCTACGCTTTGACAGTTGTTCATTTTTTGTTTTCTTCTTACAGTGGTGGAGACCAAGTGGAGGGTCTTGTGTGTGCTGGGGCCTTGTGTGTGCTGGCAGAAGTGCCTACAACTGAGATACAGTCCATCCCCTTTATAGGTGTTCTTAAGAGGGGACCTTCTGCACCTGACTGCCCATCCATCAGAGGCAAAAGTCATTGAAAGCTTTCCTGTCATTATTCTATAAAAGAATGACTTCAATCTGAAGACCATGAAATCAAAGTTTAAATATACATATGTACTTATATATGTGTGTATATATTAGACAGTGTCTTGCTATGTTAGTCCACACCAGCCTCAGACTTTCTGCAATCTCCTGCCTCTGCTTCTTAAGTGCTGGTATGTGTGATCTTAAAATCTCCTACTTCATGAGTAGCCAGGTATGCACACACACCCTTGTAACTCCAGCAGTCAAGAAGTCAAAGCCAGCTTGGGCTACATATCAGGCCAGCCAGGTATACATAAAAAGACACTGTTTCAAAAATTACACACACACACACACATACACATATTACTTTTCTGTAGCTGTGAGGAGGGGTGTGTGTGGTATGTGTGTGTGTGTGTACACTAATAATATAATTGGTTCCAGGAGTGGGGTTATCATTGCGGAACCTAACCACAGTATTTTGAGAGGACTGTGGAAGACTTTGGAACTTTGAGCTAGAAAGTGGTTGAATACTACCAGCAGCGCTTACTTCCAGGGTCATGCTAGGAGGATGCCGGACGACAGCAGTGTTGGGAGCAGAGAGGACCGCAGAGGCCTAGCTCAAGGGGTTTCTGAGAAAGCAAGGACTCTAACAATGACTAGCTGCCTTTTTTTTTTTACCTCCATCTAAGAGTCTGAGACTGAATTAGAGGCAGGGGACAGATTTCTTTGGTGGAGGAAATTTTAGGACACCAAATGCTGGTGGCTGCTCCTTGTAACGCCTACCATAAAAAAGAGCAAGCGGAGCAGAAGGCAACACAATGTACAGATTGGAGAAGGGAAGGGAGCACTAGGAAGCTTACTGTCTTGTGCTGGAAGAGAAGTTTTAATTGTCAGTGAAGCTCCCCTCAAAGCCCCACCCAAGTAAGCCTCCAGCTTGGGAAAGCAAGAGGCACAAAGAGCTTTCTGTCCTAGAAAGAAGCTGTGAACAGAAACTGCTGCTACTGTCATTCAAGAGAGCGAGGGTTCGTCCCAAGCTGGCAGAGGGGACTTGGCAATGTTCACACGTGGTGTTGGGTTTAGAGTCGTGAAAGACGGAAGAGTAAAGGGGCCGTGGATTCTTGTTCTGTGGTTTCTGAGAGCCACTGAGGCCAGGTAGCAAGTGGCAGGGGAATCCCTGAGTGACAGCCCATAAAGGGGAAGCAGCTGTAAGTGGCCCTTGTGTGAAGCGTGAAAATGAAACCTGGGTGACAGTGGGGACCCTAAGATTTTGGAGAAGCCAAAACCATGACACATCTGCTGAAAAGAGCTGCAAACAGGGAATGTAGCCAGCCCGAGAAAAAAATTTATGTCAGAGGCACTAAAGCTGGGGCCATAGAATCCATTAAGCTCTTTGACACCAGACATAGAACTACAGGGTTTGACGTTTGCCCTGCTGGGTTTTAGTTTTACTTTGATCTAGTTTTTTTTTTTTTTGCTCTCATTCATTCATTTTGAGAAAGTAATGTATACTCTGTACCATTATATGTTAGAGGTACATAATTTGTTTTTTGATTTCACGGGGGTTACAAAAAAGAGACTGCCTTGTGTCTCTGAAGAAATTTTGGGCAGTGTTGAGACTGTCAGACAAAAGGACTTTTGAAGTTGGACTAAATGTATTTTGTATTATGTTATGGTCATGAAAAAAGAAGGCCAGGGAATGGGATGAGACCATTTCCCATAGACTCAGACATCTGAACACTTGGTCCACAGTTGGTGATGCAATCTGGGAAGGTTTAGGAGGTGGGGCCCTGCTGGAGGAAGTGCATCACTAGACATGAACTTGAAGAGTTTATGGCCTCATCCTGTGTCCAGTGCACTCTTTCTGCTTGTGGTGAAAGATGCAAGCTCTCACTTCCTGTTCCTGCCGCCATGCCTGCTGCTGGCTGCCATACTTCCCAGTCATAATGGACTCTTATGTCTCTGTAACCATGAGCAAAAATAACTGTTTTCCATAAAAATTATATATATGCATGTACACATATAAATCTTACTTGGTGAAACAAGACCCATTGTCTGCAGTTTGGAAAATAATGTGACCCAAACTGGCTTAAACAAAAGTTGGTGACTCATACATGCAAAATATTTGTGAGGAAGACGTCTGTATATAAGATTTCCTTATTCATCTCCCTCTCTGTGTACATGTACAAACGTGGTGTGGTTTGTGAGTTAGGTACTTGTTAGTGTAGGTGTGTGCACACACATGGATGAAGATGCTGGTACGTATATGTGCACATGCCTGTGGAGTCCAACGTTAACTGTTCCTTCACCATAGCTCTTCACTGTTATCGTTTGAGAAAGGACTTCTCACTGAACCTGCAGTCCAATGACCCAGCTATGCTGGTTGGATGAGCTTCAAGAATCCAACTGCTGTTTCTGCTTCTCTCTCTCTCTCTCTCTCTCTCTCTC